>JAMPIV010013931.1:0-57465 GCA_024509875.1 Oreohelix idahoensis | reverse complement strand
GGATGGGGTTTGGTTGGTTGTTTTTGTGATAAGGGACTCACAAGGAGTTGGTGGGGTGGGTGGGGTGGGGTTGGGGTGTAGGGGGGGGGGGGGGGGGGGTGGGGTGTGGGGTGGGGGGGGGGGGGGGTGTGGTGGGGTGGTGGTGGTAAGGGGATTGGGGGGGGGGGGGTGGTGGGGGGTTTTATGTTGTTTTATGTAAGGTTTATTTGTGGGAGATGTTTATTGTAGTTTTGGAAGTTATTGGTAATATTGAGAGGTGGAAAATTTGATATTATAGTGTATGTAGGGGGGTAAGTTTTAGATATGATTTATTTGGATTGAATTGGGGGGGGGGGGGGGGGGGGGTGTGGGTGGGGGGTCAATAATGGGGTAAAGGGGGTTCCGAACACTGTGTAAATACACTGTTGAAGTGGGGGTAATACAGGGGGGGAGGGGGTGGGTGGTTCCAGTTGGGTACAGAATTTAACATTGTAGATATATAATTGACTTGGGGGGGTTACAAAAGTCTAAGGGGGGGGTGTGGGAACAGCAAACATACTTGTTGGGGTGGGTGGTCCAGCCGGTAAAGGGGTTAACTGGGTTGGTTACGATTGGGGGGGTGGGGGTTTCACCGCGCCCTATTGGGTTTTAGGTATTATAGGGGTATTGCACATTCTCCAGTCTAACCAATATTCTTAAAACCTCTTCTTCTACCATTCAATGTAGGGTAAATTGGAATAACCTTGCATTATTACTGTAATTTTGCTGGTATTCTCATTGTGGTTGTTAAGGATGATTGACATTATGTTTAACTAGAAACGTTCATTATAGATTGGTTGGTGCAATAAAGACATCCTGAATCATCTATTCTATAATAGTCCTATTCCCAGTTTGTAGTTATGTGACAGTTCTTATGTATTAACCAAGGGTTAGTGTGTCAGACTTCAGATTTACCGACATTTTTCTTCTGTTAGGAGCCTTGAATAAGGTTAATATGCAGGTGGGGGTTTCCTTTCAGATTTCCTTATGACACTCTGCTTTCAACACTGCATCTGTTTTGTAAATCATGTAACTAAGTATTCATGAGACTGATTAACTGGAGACACGTCCACTATCATGTTATTAGTTGTATATATGCTCAACTAGTTGCTATATTGCTGCTGTTATCTGCCTGTTGTCCATCATTCAATCTGTGTGCCAGTACATTGAAGGTTATTTGTCATTAAGCATGTAAGACTGTACAACATCCATGTGGATATAGATGTAAGTATTGTTTAGACTAGCCACAAATGTATCTGTAATATGTATCCAGTAATCTACGGACTTATGTATAATCGTAATTTTATACTATGAAGTTGCTTTAATATGTATTGAAAGAGAGATCCACCGTTAAAACGTATATGTATTTTTTGGAGACGGTTATATCGATAGTTGATATTTCTAGCAGCGAGTATTAAAACACATATGTTGTATACCAGCTACCACCTGGATTCCATCTGGTGTACATTTATGAAAATGCTGTCTTCTTGATATTATGTTAGTATAATCATATTTATTTTGTATATATTCATTGCCTGTGTTTTTAATTATTTTTATTCTATATTATTTGTTTTCTTAAAAGTATTTCTGCTCCAATATCGTCAAAGGCCTGTGTCTGCCACCCTTCTTGATCAACCCAGTGTTGGAAACATCCCAACTAAGAGCTTTGGCCATTATTCACAACTGTTATCGAATTGATGTAATATCGTCTACCACATCTACATGAAACAATTTCACCTCCATATCATTCCAACCATCCTGATAGTGTACCCAGTGGTATTTCATTCTGGAATGCTTTTGAACATGAACAATCTGGTGAAGACCTGTGACTTTCAGGTGAGACTTACCTAACATAGACAAGCTCTGTTTCATAAGTAATTTAGTCTGCTCTCTCTCGTTCCAAACCTCACAACCTACACGGAAAGTACGACTAATAAATCCAAATAGATACCTACTTTAATAATATACCAGTTGATATAAAACCTGATTCCAAACAAGCAATATCAAATGTGCCATAGAATGCCTTACCCTGCAAGATTCAACTCTGAATTTACAAGTACTTGCTACTCTGTCCAGCAGAGTCATATAATTATCTATCCAATCCATCAGTCCAAAAATCTTCAAAAGCATGTGACCATAAACTGAAGAAAAGTGAGCAACGATCATTCAAGAAAAACATAAATGTCGATCCATAGTAATTGCCCTTCAGACTACTCTTATACACAGTTAGCTCATAATCCTCTCAGAGACATCCACTAGTACTGTCTAACCTGTGTTTATTCCATTGAAGGCTTATTTGACAGCAGATCATTCCTAGATATCAGCCTATGGAAAATTGCTAGCTGTAGGAATGTTTGGCCCAATGGATATTTATGCCTATTAAAAAACATTCTCTATCTTTACAACCCTAAACTGCAGTTGAAGACATAAGGAACTTCCGAATGTTTTACATTTGAAATTCAGCAGAGAGCCACCATTTTGTCATCCAATTTACATACATTATTTATTGCTTTCTGTAGCGCTCCTTCATATAATTTAGGCAGATGTCTCCCAGGACAACAGTAGCAATCCCAAGAAATTAGATACAATCATCTGCTACCTGACTGAGAATTTAATATGAAAGATGATCATTGCACTGCCCCATTCACTCCTAACATCATTTCAAGACAATATTTTGTAAACTTGAATTTTTGATGATATGACGCTTACTAGTCAAATTCAATCGGGTCAATTCCAAATCTTCCAGTGTAGGAAAAAATAGTCCTGATACTATTTCCTCTGACTCCCTACAAGTTGAAATCTCGCATCACCCTATCAGAGACTTCTCTAAATAATTAATGTAATTTGAAAGGCATCCGTCATACCCTGTTTTCACTTCGAATGTTCATTAGAAGAGCACCCTCACACCTGCACGAATTTAGAATAGAAGCCCTAGCTTTTTATAATGAAACAATGCCCTTAATTCCATAAAGCTCCGCAAATTTCCATAGGCGTCCTGTGATTCTGGGTCAAACCTTATCAAAATCAACAAAGTTTTAACTGTACATGCATCTCACCAATCTAGCTAATCTGCTCTATATGCGTCTGTTCTTCGAAGGCTAAATAATGACTGAGTCTGCATTATCTTCAGTTATCGTCTACCAGATAAAACTTTAATACTTAGTCTAAGTCTTATACGGACAACATGCTATGTAAATTCGACTGATAGTAATATCCGCCTTGTATTGGCGAACTGAATAAAGTAAGCCTCCCAGTTGGTTCTAGCCTCAATGCCCCTGCTGCATTATGGGCATCTTTTTCTGTAAAAAATAATGAATATTAATAAATGCTCATATATTCGTCACGATGTTTATGCCGATTCCCTTCTACCGGTAGGGTCCAAGTTTTGTTAAGAGAACGCCTGACTAATCTATCGACTTCTATGGAACCGTATCCTAGCCTGGTTCCATCCTAGTTTCATGGTCCCCTTCAAAGATGTCTAATGTTGTCACTGCCCACGCACGTCGTCCCTCTATCTGGATCCTTGTCGCTTATGGTACCTTCTGTCGTGAACCGATCTTCTCCATTCTGCCAGACATCTGGCATTTAACCATCTGATAAATATGGACTATTAACTGGTGCATGAGGTATCTGGTTTGCCTGACGTATCATCATGTTTAAGAAGACAGTTGCTCATTCTGTTTACCTCAAACCACCGTTCTCAATACCTCATTTCATTTTATCGTGCCTCGTATGTTTAGTCATTGCCCATACTCCTGACCAGATATCAAAACCTGACATTCTGACCAGTATACAAGTCTCTGCCCTTTCGGTCTTCCTTACCAAAAAACGAAACACTTCGAGGAATTCAATTCGTTATGCCTAAATAGGCTCCAGATGCGCTTTATCGAGTTTCTGACCTTTAACTCTCCCTATTGACATAGCCTCCCTTTCTCTATAAGAGCGCCGACTTCATCGAAAGTGTCGCAGCCCTAACAATACGTTCGTCCTCACTTATCTACTGCGCTTCTTTCTCGTCGCTTGCATATGCAACAGATGTTTGTTTTAAGCGGCGTTATGATCTTTCCCTCATAATCGCCAACATCTGTCCTCCAGTTAGTTGTGCATGTTGCGGAATCTTCTTTACTGGTGCCTCTTTGATCAATCATCCAACTGTCTGTCAAAAGGCATGCATCAGCGCATGAAATACCTGGAGGCGCGTCTCATCTAGGGCAGACCCGCCACTTGATTCCACTTTGTTCGGAATATAAAATCGCATACCATCCTTCGATGACAGTCCGTCACAATAACCTCCCTGATTAAGTAAGGTGATAGGCCTATCACCTTGCTATACCACAGTGTTCTGAAACTCTCAGCCAACTTAGGAGTTCTGGCTCGGCCTCACATAATTTTCCTGCAAGACTCCATATCATAGCGTTTCGGTATAGTACATGAAATCGAGTGCTTTAGATAGGGTCTTCCTTGACTCAGAGGACATGTCAACGCAAATTGTTCTCCAGACGACCCTGTCAACCCTATACCAATCATAAACTAAGGACTGATCCTCCTGACTTGCCTCCAATTACATACCCTTGGTTCAGGATCACTGGTATTCTAAGTGGCCAAATGTATTGGTACTGATACTTCAGTCTAGTGACAGTTTGTGAATGACAAGACTGGACCTCTTCCAACTGCTCACTACGGCGCCGAGATCTCATGCTCTAACTCTAGAGCTAGATGTTTTCCTACACGAGAAGAGATAGGCCACTAGATGATTTCCCACAGCTCTGGCATGATTGTCCCTAACATTTTAGTGCTTGTGCATATATTGCTAGCAGACTTGGCCATATATTTGATAAAAAATAAAGATAATAGCTGACGTCACTTGCTTTGATCCATATAAGTTGAATATGGAGGCTGAATTGAGACGTAATATCGACTCAGCAAAAACTATTCCATATACTGTTATGACTGAAGTAATGAGAGAGTTAACGCAGATTGCTGAATCCTTACTGTACGATCACCAACATTTACTTTATTTTTCGCTGAAAAACTATTGAGCTGTTATTAGCACACTGTGTGATCTTTTCAGGTTGATAGATTTCTTAATAACTGCCCACTCAGCATTAGGCTATACATGCAAATCTAATCACCATATTTTTTCCTAGTGATGCAGCTGAGATGTAGCAAGTGCTACGTATGTGCACATGCTACAAATAGAAAAATCCCAGACCTTACCCCATAATCTTTTTGAACACAGGTCAGTCCTATTCTGAACGTTTGTCTCTGTTTACATTCCACGCTCTCTGGGGGGGGGTTCTCCTGACTCCATCAACCAGCGTCCATAATCAACCACACCAACATCAGAGTGATTGAATAAGGGCATGGCCAGTCGTACTCCATAGGCCAAATTCACAACATAGGCGTTACGGATAAACTCTGCCCTAGGATTGCTAACACGACTAAAGTTTTGGCCATAGATGGCATAAACGATAAATCCAAGTAAATTCCCCGGGACTGATGAAACAAGATATGGATTTTAGTTTTCTATCTGCGAATATAAAAAACATTCTAATAAAAAATAATAAATATTGTCCTCAGCACAGCACAGTATAAATGTATAGTAACGCAGTTAGCTCCTCACTATGCTGGTACCATGCTAGTATACCTTAATAGTTCAAATATTCATCGCCACAACTTTAACATATCATCAGCATCATCCAATCACACTTTACTCCTCGTCAAGCAATCGTCCTGTCGCATCCATTCATCTAATAGGTGTGGACCTGATAGAAGAGAATGTATTCCTCTCCAATATTGCAACTTCTGCAAGAACAATCTTCCCTTCTTGCATGGCAATTTGGACAAATTATATTCTTTTCTCCAAATGGTTGGTGTTGTCCCTGTTTTCCCAGACTTGTGCAAATAGTGGTTCCTAAATAGACACTGCTGCTAGCTCCTGGTCGTCTTAAAACTCTGCATTTAAGTTATCATGCCAGGCGACTTTTCACATTCTTTACAACCCTTTGATTGCACGTGATGGCACTTTTCTTCTTTTCATGCTGATTCTGTATTAACATCAAGACATCATTCTCAGCCTCAGGAACATTTCGAATTGCGTGTTCTCTGGTGGTTTCTTATTACACGAGTTTCTCTAGCAAATGCTCTGCCCTCTTGTTCCTGTCCCTCTAACTGTCGTGAATGAGATTTCCATGTTTTATCTTCTTCCTAATGTAATATTGTTTGGCACCTCCGTTATCCCACTTATGATTTTAGGTTATTTTGCGTAAACAGTTGCTTTGTTCGGATTCTCCAGTGCTGTCTTCTTTTTTATTCCTTCTACCCTGTTTGCAAGGTCATCCAGAAATGTCACCTCTTATTGTTAGCACACGGTTTGAACATTTTAAACTTCCTTGTCCAGCTGACTGTACTGTTCAACTATAAATATTGCCACCTTTAACCTGGGAGACTTAGCTCTTCTGTTTTTTCTTTCTTTTAATTTCCTTTACTATTCCAGACTATGGTGGTTAGCGTATCATGTAGTGTAATCACAGTCTTGGCTCTTTCTTTTATCGGAACCCCAAGACAATGACTTGATGCTTTCCTTGCTATATTCTGTTGCGATGGTGTTGATCTCTGGTCACATCATCGATCTCCTGTTCATTCCTGGCGCTTTCTTTTTTGATACTCTCGTAACTTCTCTTTATCGTCAGACCACAATTAAAATAAAAAGCTTTTATCTGGTGATGTAGCGACTATCCTTCTTTTCCGTGATGTTGTATCTTTATCTGTGTGACTGCAACTGGTCCAGCAGCTCTGAGTTATCACTTTCAGTCTTGCTACACTAAAGGTTCGATCGAATCACCTTCACACAACCTGCCCGCCCTCCCCCTTCCTCCCTTTCACGACTCCCCTTGTATTGCATGTCTCCATCTGCCATTGATAATTATGTCGATCTATCTGGTTTCTGTCCTCGTCCATTACGGTGATATCCCATGTTAACTTGCTGCACTTCTTTGAGTTGAAAAAAGTGTTCCTCCAATGACCAGGTTGTAATACTCAGAAGCTTATTAATTAGATTGCGCGTCCCATTCACATATTACTGTTCCCACTGTCCCGACATTCCCTGACCCCATTACTCTCTTCACATAATAATTATTGTTCACAGGCTTCACCACCTTCACATTTGGTTCCCTCCCCAATACTATAATGACATAACGTAAACCTGGGTGAGTTTCTCATTTACTTTTTGTACCTGTTGATAGAACTAACTACGTTCTTGAAACTCTCTTCATCGCTCAGTCCACATTAGTTGGTGCATAGCATTGTATAACGATTTGTGGATGTTGGTGAATCTCCCTCTCATTCATTGCTCATTTTTTTGTTTTTTTTTACTATCTAATTAGTCTGTTGTTAATAAATGGGTATATCCAGACCAGTACAAAGACCTTTCCATTCCTTTCTTCATGAATAATGGCTACACACCTTTTCTGTTGATGGCTGACCATCAATCCTTTTTACCTGCCAAAGAATAAGTAACTGTTTCCCCCCTGTACAGCTGTTCTTTTTATTCTCCCCTTACCCTGTCCATACTTGCTCATCGCTTCATTTTCTCCCGGATAATATCATGAATTTCCTCATCTCTGCTGTGATTTGTGTCCTCAGCTTTCCTGCAATCTATTCATAAGTTCTTTAACGTTCCAAAAACAATTCTAGTATCATGTTTTTGGCAGTTGATCTGGGCATCCGTTTTCATGCCTGTGAGCCTTCCGTAAGGGTTCAGATGTTGGCAGAAATTTCCTCCAATGAATTCTTTCTTTTCGCTTTAAGTTCTTATTCATGATTGCGATTCATTTTCTTATGGTCTTATAAATATTCAATAAATTATCTACAGAATCTAATGCTTTCTATATTTCTTGTACGGAGCTTGTTTTCTTTGTTTTTGAATTCTTCTTGTTACATCTCAACGCGTCCACCATTGAGTACTGGGTTTTTTTGTCCAATGTCATTCTTTTTTGCTTACCATAATGCGGTGATGAATTATGTCATTCTGAGGCATATATACATTTGTTACATGTTTAACAACTATTAAGTCAATATTTCTTTTGTGAGGTTTTATCTGCAAAAACAATCTATATTTTCATTTTCTATATTAACTACATTCTTTAATCCTCCTTCCATTTCTAACTGACACAGCTACCCAATTAGCTTTATTATAGCTAAAATCATTTCAGTTTTTCTACCAAGTTTTGTTAGGTTTCTTAATTCTACTTCAGTGACTATTTCAACAATGGGTAAGTGATCTGAATTGTAACCCCAATAACTTTCCCATTTTGCGCATTACAAGATTTTGGTGTTACAATGCTTATATCACACTAGCTGTTCTTGTTGATTTGCAGCAAAGGTTCATCCTTGTTACTGATCCCCCATCATTCAGTATTATTACGTTTATTGTTTTCAATGAATCCAACAGTAGTTTTCCCTGATTTGTCTCTTACATCTGCCTTCCCAAGCTGTATAAATGAGCATTGCGACAAATCCTCACCACTAATGATAGTTCTGTCTGTTTTATTCTTTTATTCACAACTGAGATATCTTTTTCTCGACTTTTAATCAAATTTCCACTTAACAGTAAAGTTAACACTATTTTATTTTCTTCTAACTCAGTAAGACCTCACTGTTAGTAAAGCTTATTCCTGCTTCAAAAATTTTATTCTGACATCTAAATGATTTCCAGTCAGTCATCTTTTATACATGTTTTTTTTATTAACTAGAAATGCCACACCTTCCTCTCACTTTGATTTCTGTTCAATCATTCGAAAGATTTTATAATCAGGAAATGGTAAAACGTTGACTCTGATTAAGATTATGTCTCTTGAATGGCAAATATACTATTAGATTGTTATGAAACATGCTATTAACAGCTGTACATATTTTTTTTTGGCACTTCTGCAATTCCACTGTATTATTCTACTGTTCTGTACGTCCATTAATTTAATTGTTTAAGTTTTATATTATAATATAGTGTTGTAGCTCTTATTACTCTGAGAAGTGTATAATATATATTTTATTATATTAGTTAACAACAAAGTCGCCTAGATTTTGGCTTTCTCTGTTAAAGTGAGTTTGTATTCACATTTGAATGATATTCAGCATACAGGCGTCACAATGATTTTTTTGAATACAGAAAGGAATAATTATTGTGACACTCTTTCCATTTTTTCATTCGCCACATTCTTCTTGTTGTTTTTAATCTGTGTCGCATTCTTGCTCACTCATATGATTTGTGCTATCTGACTCAATCCATTTTCATTAAAATCTTCCATATCTCTCCTTTGAGTTCTGCTAATTTAGCCACATATTTAGCTACTTCATGCTGTATTTTTCACATGGTTTTCAAGATTTCTTCTCTGCCTTTCTCACTTAATCGTCAAATAGTTAGTGACATAGATTATTGGGTATTTCAATTACTTCTGGTAGATTGCTAGTCATTTGTTTGTATTTTTTGGACTTTCTATTATTCACTTTTGGGTAATTTCAGCATACTGGTTCTGACTGTGATTTTCGCTTGATGATGGAGTTTTAGATGTAGTGAAAAAAAAAAACCCCCTGATAGTTGAAGTTTTTGTAGTGCTACTTTAAATGGTGTGTTAGTACTGACTGATTTTATTAGAGCTAGTTTTTGTCTTTTGTTGGTTAATAGGTGTACATCCTAGGAAACGTGCACCGTGGTTTCCTAGAAAATTTTCACTTTTTCATTTTATATTACTTGTTTCTGTAACTCTTTACAATCAACTTCTACTAATGTGCAGTATCATAGCGTATGCGGTCCCCTGCACAGACAATCGACACATTTAGGCTTCTCTTTCTACATGTTCTTTTGGTGTGCGGCCCAAATTCTGGCGCACGTTTGAGCATTGAATGGACACTGGTGGAATGTAAGTTTCTGTTCATTTGAAATTTTAGTACTGCCACTGAAGAAATGTGATGGATTATCGTACATCCTATCTAATGAAACTATTAGAATAGTTGAAGTTCCCCAAAATGCTATTTATATTAAATCCTCATTCCAGCTTTAAGAATCCTATATTTTTGTATTTTCTGATCTTGTAGTCTAGTTCTAATTTTCTTCCTCTGCGAACTTGTTTACAGGTATTCTTTCTAATCTACACATGTTCTGGTTTCTTTTGACTAAATCACTAGCCCAGCGTAATGCTGTGGATGCCAATTCTACTTCTGAACAGGCTTACTATCACATTGTTTGTATTAAAAGCCTTTGACTTTCAGTCATGTTCATTGTGAGTATTATGAGCCATATTTTCTTTTTTCTTTTTAATGTGTGTTATTTTATCTCTACACTGTCTCTAGTACATTGAATGATCTTACTGTACTGGTAATGCTCTTAGACTTACCAAACTTTCACGCCAGCTGAATTGAAAAAACACCTTAACCTTTGTGATGTTCCAATTCAAACGTATAGAATAGGCCTTTTGAATTTGTCTGGTCTTTCATATGTTTCATCAACACCCTTATTATTTGAATCAATTTTCATATTAATCGGCGACTTTCCTTTATCATTTTACTCGGACATCTTCCTTTTTCTTAACATTGTGTCCATTGTAGTTTGTATCACTCGCGTGCCCTTCCTTTTCTCTATTTGTTATTCCTGATTGTCTCCTTGATCATCAGTCACTATTCATCAAGTACTATTACAGCCCATTAGTTTTCTGGAGATACTAACCCTTTTTCAGTCTTGCACAAAGAGTCGGCCATCGGATCATTTTAGACATAATTTCTTCCTTATTTAATCTTTAAATACAAAGTAGAATATTTAGTACGTATTGTACAAGTAATGAAAAATTTCAAATTCAAAAATGGTGGCCTTGACTTTCAAAACATGGAAAGTCGCAGCGATACAAAAATAGTTACAAAAATAAAACTAAGGTTAACACCCCACCTTAATTATTCAAATTCTATGAAACGACCAATAATACTAATAAAATCCAATTTTTAGAGGTCTCCTTGCATAAGACTTAACCTTCCTTAGGAATGACCGTTCTAACATCTGACTTATCTTATTATTTTGTTTTTTCTCCTTTTTTATCCGTTATCGGAGTACACAATTTGACACAATATGCGAGCGCAGTATCGATCACAAAAAAAGAACGCGTGAAAAATAACAGATTCTCCTCTGAAGTCATCTCTTAGATTGCGTTTAGTTGGAATTCAATTTGCTTTTATATTTCTTGTGACTTCATCTTCCCAAGTTTGTAAGTACTAGGTCTAACATGCGTTACTCTATTTTACAGTGTGTGTAGTACAATAGATGCCAGTGTGTTTCAACCGTATATTTTACCATGAGAGACATTTAATTTAATGCACGCTGCAACAACTACAGTCTTAGGCCTACTCTATTCTTTTGGCAGGCCAAAAAAAAAAAAAAACCAAGCAGAATTAAGGAGATAATAAATTGTACAATGTGTTAGCCCCGTTTGTTGTATCCTCTAGATCATCAGACATTTGATGCGTCAATTTAATAATTAGTGTGGGCTGATGTAGGCCCTAACTGCACTGGCGAATAATTAAACCAAGAAGATAATAAATTGTACAAATCAGATGTGAGCCCATGTTGTTGTATCTCTAGATCATACAGAAATTGATGCTCAATTCTTAATAATTAGTGGGGGCCCGCGCTGGTGGTACTGCACTGGCGATCGGAGTTTTTTTAGTGACGGGGGATTTTTCCAGACGTTTTAGAGATCCTTGTTAAACAAAACATATAGACCACAAGAATGCCTTGTTGAAGAAAATGGCACAATATTTTATCAAAAACTAGTAGTTTACTCCTTTCACATTTTCAGGGAATTTGTTAATTTTGCTTTGAGATTTCGATCCATAACCTCATAATTTTTTTAAACTGGTTTTGATTAAGAGCAAACGACACAAAAGATTTAAAGGAACCAGTGTTTTTTGAGACATTCATCATCCCAACTTTGTAAGTAACAATAAGAATAATAAATTGTACAATTAGATGTGATCCCATTTTTAGTATTCTCTAGATCCATCCTCTCAGTTTCTATAAAAAAAAAAGGAGTGGTTTACCGGTGTATGATGAATTAGGAAAATTGAATGTCACTTTTTAATAATTAGTGGGGGCCGCGCTGGTGTAATAACCTGAAACGGCTTATTGAGCCGACCACTTGTAATTGGTCACCTCTGAAATCGGCGAGTATCTGCCTGAATTGCGAGAGGTACACCTAGTCCATTGTACATGGAAAAAAGGGATACTCATGTAAAAATCAGTCTCAGGATAGACAAAATAACAATAGCTTGTGTATATTTTTTAATAATTATATATATAATATCTAATATTATAAATATATATATATATATATATAATATATATAATAATATATATATAATGTATAGGGTATTATATACATACATTAAGATGTTTATTAAGTAGTGGTAGGAGTGACAGATGTTTAGTCACAGTGACAATGTGTTTTAGTAGTGCGTGACCACAGATGTTTTAGTATGGTGACATTGTTGTAAATCACAGGTAAAGGAAAAGCTTTTAGCAAAACAAGCCATAGAGGAGTGATATTATTAAGCGCCTTCGCTGTTCTAGGCAGGTCAAACTTCCTAGGTACTACTTAAATTCTGGAACCTGTTGTAGCTGAAACATTTTTAACATGTATCTTAGTGAAACTGCTGCTGATTTTCATAGTAGAAATCTTGGCGGAAAAAAAATTATCACATTCTTTTTTTATGGCGCAAAAGAAAATGAACAACTCTTTCATTGTGATCAACACTGGTGAGTACATGACACCTTATCAACAATATCTGAAAAAACAAAAAAGGACCACTGAAACCAGCAATAAATGACTCTCTGTGCCACAACTTCTACGCCACACGGGCATAGAAAGTTGAAGAACAACTAAGTAAAGTAACAAAATAGAGAATAACTCAAGTTGTGCGCTTGAAGCAACAGAAAGTAGACCCAGCTGCCACAACAAACAACCAAAACCAATAGCGTGGTATGCTCCCTGAACTCCAGGATGCACCATAAAATTCCTGTGTGGGCGAAGGCCAAACATGGCAAACTCCAATATTTTGAAGAGACAAAAAAAACACTAACACCAAAAAAAGATATGCCTCACAGGGAAAGCAAAACTGCTCTCTGTGGCACCACCTCTAACACCCCAATGGTAGAAAGAAAGGACTAAGTAAGTAAATATGGTACTGTTTAAATGCCAATACAGTTTTTTTGTTGTTATTATTAATGCAATGTATTACACTGTTTGGTCTGCTGCATTGATTTTTTGTTTATTCTTTTTCATAACTTCAGTTTCTGTGCTCTATGGTTTTGGTTGCAGTAACATGGCTGCAGAACAAGAGTGCCCCTAAAAGGGGTATGCCATTACAATTTTGACTGTGACCCAGAGGGCAGTCACGAAGTTTTGGCTGGCCCTAGCAGCTGTGCAGGGACATCATGTAACCCTACTTGATTTGTTTTTGCAATGGTTGGCGCTTCTCCCGGGGCTGATAAAAAATAGATCCACATGCAGACCGTTGTGGGCAAGCTAGCATCAGGCAGAGGTATAAGTGGAGGGGGTTGATAGAATAAGACATGGAGGTGCACCCGCATTCGATCCACGCACCTCCATCAGATCGTGCCGATAAAGGTTCTTTTTTTTGAAAGAAGTCATTTTATCGTTGCAGCTAAATTCATTATGTTTCATGTTCCCTGTAGGTGTTTTAGACACACCAATTGGTCAAATAACAGGTCAGTCGACAATTGGGAGTGAATATAATACTTTAGTGGATTGCGGTTTGTAATTTTGGTCGGAAGAGTGTGGGGAAGTGGCTTGCACATACACCACAACAAATATGAGCTTTTTGCTCGGAAATGAGATCGCATTGTTTTGTTGAAATTGATGAGTCCTTACTTTAGTTTCAAGGAAATACCACAGATGTCCGGTGCTAATGGCCGCTGAAAATAAATATTTTGGCGTGTATAGGAGAGTGGATCGAGGAAATGCAATCATGGTGAAGTATCCTAATCGTAAATCAAGAAACCACTTGAGAGACTACATATACAGACCACAACATTCGTCCAGGAACACACATACATGTCACATGGCTGGAAGGCATACAAAACTTACATGACATTCCGGGCGGTGGGGTATGTCTTTCATAATTCTGTTTGTCGGTGCCTAAGAGAAAATTTTGCGTGCATCCAGGTACATAAAGACGTCCCACCGACCACAAAGACGTCCAACACACAAAGTTCTCCACACATAAAGACGTCCACACACAAAGAATTGAAAATTCTGTGACAAACGTAGCAAAAAATAAGCTGTCACGACAGTGTGGGGTAACAAGAAAGACTTTTATTTGAACAACCTGGATAATTTATGTGGCGAAATTCAATGCACAAGAAAGAAGTCAGAATTCTTGTTCCTAGTTTCTTTTTTGCTTTACTCACACAAAATTATTGCTGTTTGTGATAAGGATACACATAAATGCCATTTACATTTAATTTCAATCTGTAAATGACAGAATTTCCTCCAACACACTAACAAAATTAATTTTAGCATGTTTTCTGCTTTCAGTACGGCAACTTCCAGCATCGCAACACTGTCCCGACACACCTATCTGTACAACAAACATATGCAAGCAGTCTCAAGTGACAACCTTGCTTGACACATCCTCCACAGCAGCTGTTCTCTCACATTCGGAATATTGCACACAAACATACGTCACGTTCTCTATGCAGTGGTAGCCGTCACAAAGGTATTTACTTCATTGACTTTTTACATGATGAGGTTGCTAGCACCATGCAATAAATTCATATTACATCCACTTTCTTGTGACATGAGGTTGCTAGCACCATGCATACAACAGCATATTAGTCACATTCTTGTGACATGAAGGGTTTTCTAGCACCATGCACGATTGTCATAATTATCACTTCTTGTTACCATGAGGGTTGCATAGCACCATGCAACAATGTCATATTAATCACTATTTTTTGTGACACTGAACTGAGGTTGCTAGCCACAGCAACAATTCATAATTATTCACATTCTTGTGACATAGTTTCTAGCTCCATGCACAATGTCATATTACAATCACTTTTTGTGATCATGAATGAGGTCTGCTAGCACCATGCACTATGTTCATATTAGTACACTTCGTTAATGTGAATATGAGGTCTTGCTAGCACTATGCACAATTTCATATTAGTCACTTCTTGTGACCATTGCCTGAGCCAGTAGTCATATTCTTACAATTGGTCATCCTACCCATGTTCATATGGTTCTCTGTCGTTTTCTTCAGTAGTTTCTTAATAATGTGGATATGAGCTATCTTATTAAAAATAATTTGCTGTATATGGTAACATGAATTTTGGTTTTAACAACATTAATCTTTTTGTCACACAGATTACCACTAACAACGCTTACACCCTTATGATACCAACTACCACACATTTTTTAAGGCTGGATAACATCTTTCTGGCCATTACATATGTTTGTAATATTCCTTGTTTCAATAAATTATACATGTTTTTCATACTAGAAATATATAAAATTTATTATGTAAAAACAGTAATGTCTCTTGTTTGTATACGACAACATTAGTTTCACTTCAGATTTGTCACGCAGTAAAGTTTACTGCCTTGTGGTGCAAGAACAATATTATCACTTTAGAAGTTTCATTCACTCACAAACAAGAATTTTCCTCTTTCTGTTATTAACTCATCACATGTTGTTCATGCTGACACTCTTTCCATACTTATTGTAAAATATGTTTATAATTGATTGTAATGGTTTGTGTAGTTTTTACGCGCATCTAGAGACATTAAGGCGACATGGCCGCTTTATCACTATTAACCCTTCTCACACAATGTTTTTGCATTCTTTCGACTAGACTTACAGGCACTTTTCGAGCCCAACATGATGACCCATACAGAAAATTTCACTTAAAGATCGGTTTGTCATGTGTGTGTCACATCCTAATGTTCTGATCCCTGGTTCGATTTCTTGATCTTTCTACATTTTCTGTGTTCTGTAATGTTTCCAAAACCTTGTTATAATACAACAACAGTGAGAATTTCATAACATAATTATCAATATAGGCAATCGAAGGTCTAACAGGTGTCACCTCATTATTGGGCGGACAGTAGCATAAAACAACAAGCAGCTTACGTGAGTGGAGAAAAACATCCAACAGGAACACCCTGGGGGAACAAATCCGCAGTTGAAGGCTGCCAGCCAACTGTCAGGGCCACATTCCCACTAGTTCATTAATGACTTAAAGGGCTATTATTATTTTTTGCCATTTGCAAGAGACCAAAAAAAAATGATGTTCTTAAGCCTTCACGCCTGTAACCTAACCTGCTGTACACTTTAAATATTGTCGCTTTATAAATGTTAGATGTGACTCAATTTGGTACTATCTCTGTCATTAAACTTGTGATACAATGGACAAAGTAGAAAGAAAACATCTTTTTGTAAATTCAAGGCAATGGATACAATCAAGCAGAGACATCTTCTAAAACTCAGGAGGAAAAGTCAACACAATCCCAAACCAAAAATTTAGTTTACTACCAACTAATCTTCATTCCGAAACGACCTGTGACGCTACTATGAATGTTGCATCTCAGATTGACTGCAGTATTTTGTACTTATGTTGTGAGAGACATTATACCCTGAAATTTATTTTGAAATCTTGGGAATGTCACCATAGTAATGGTCCATGTATTAAGCTAACAGAATTGTATAGTTGTAGAAGTAAGTGCACACATTTCCCCTCAAATTTGATTTTTCACGCTGTGGTCCTTCTCCTGCTCTGTGTCTTTGCCATTAATGAACAATTCCTATTCTTTAAATGCAGTCTAGGATGGTGACTTTGTACCGTGTGGTCACATGCATCTACCTGTATCTTCATGGACACAGCCATCCCAATTCATATATCCTCATCACATATCTGTAGGAGTAACTACAGGGATTACAGGAGCAACATCAGCCTACCTGGTCTCAAATTGTGAGATCATTCATAAGTTTTTAGTGTCTGTTTAGACCATGTTTGCTCATCTGTATAGTTATTGCTCAAACATGTTCTTGTATAACTAGCCTACCCAGGGTAATTATTATTAATTATTCAAATATATTTTGGCTTGTCCTGCCCTTTCCAGCTACTTTTTTATAGTTTTCACTTATTAATTTAAGCTTTTCATTGTTGTAAAGCGTTATGCTATGTATTTGGGCCCTTATCTGTGTCTGAGGCCAGTCCTATAGTTTGAGTATTGTACGAAGCAATAAGCGAAGAGCACCATGCTATCACTACTGGGGATCTGCAAGAGTTGAGTTTCGAGGTAGCTGGTTGTTGTCACGCATTTTTGAGCGATGGGTGTTGTGTGTGCCTCGCACTCAGCTGTAATAGTTCACCTGTTGTTCCTATGTATTTAAACAATTTTTCTGATGTTGCAACCATGTCCCTGCTTTGCACTTGATTTTCTAAACGTGAAGTGTTGGCAGACACATCAACTGCAATCAGAAATTTCTGGTGTTTTTTATTGGTCTGAGATATGCCTTCACAACATTTAGTGTGCTGTGTAATATAATGTAATGACATCTTAACATCAACATGCAATGTATGTTTACTACATTGCTGTGTCACTTATATATAATTACTTTCATTATTTTACCATAGTGTTATAATAATTACTTATTAATTATTTATCATCACATGCATGTTATCGTTTTACTACATTGTTTATAATTTAGTTAAAAACACAAATAAAGTCACATTTTTTGATATACCATATGTTGCTCTTTTAGTTTGCTCAGCTTTCGTCTGCCTTTAGTTATCTTATTCTTTGCTGCCAATCCATATGTTCCTAGTTGCACTTGTTCGGTTTAGCCAATCATGCACTCGGACTCGTACAGCCATCTCCCTATAACGCAATGTCTCACTAGTTTGTCTTCACCTTCACAAGAGTGTGGGGGCACCGTCTTTCAATCACTCTCAAACTATCTTATCCTAATAATTTGTATCTAGTTCTTTACAAGCTAACCTATCCCCTTTCAAGTTGTTTGATGATATATATAATATGTATATATATATATATTATGCATATAATTAGTATTTTATAATATATATATTTATTTATTTTTTTTATATAATATATTATATATTTATTCTTTTATATATATAGATTTATTATAACTATTGATATTTTGCATTAGTTTGGCTATCATAATGCATTTTTAAGTTGTTTATCTTTTATTATATGATCTTCATCTGTCTATTTTCTATTTTTGCTATCAATTTGCTATTTCTTATTACACTACAATTATCATTTGTTATTAGGGATTTTTTGCGCGCAGTTTTTTGAATTATATTTTTTAGATGAAGTGGTGATTTAGATAACTGAAAATGTTTTTGAGTTCTTTTCTAAACCACTTCAAATTTTTGCTTATTAATAAGGATAGACAGGCTCAGCAATTTTCGCTCCGCAGATAGACGAATGGTATTGGTTTGACATAAGACAAATTTTACATACATGGGTACACACTACTGGAAATATTACGAATTTCATTTGAATATAATAACCGTATTACCACCTAGATAATGCTGACCTTTCGTTCTGCTTAATTCAAATGCGTTATACAGTGTTAACATACGGCTGTTGAGACACAGTTGGAAGAGAATAATTTCAATCATTGAGAACAAGAGGCTGAATACATTATGAGACACAAATGGTCTTAGAAAACTGGTGAACATCAAGGTTCCGAGATTCGGATAAGAATTCAATGACTAATCGACAAAATAAGAGAAGAACCGTTCGCCTGAGACAGAAAATTATAGTCTTGAGTCCGACTATATAAAGGACAATACAGATGGTCATATATTAATCATGTGTTCTGGACAAAACCATTATTGCAAAACAACAGAATACCAACTACAAATCTGGGACCAGCCTCACTTGCGGTTTCCTGAGGGTAATGGTTTTGCCCATGCCTATAAAAAAAGGGCAAGACATCACTTTAATTCATTCTTGCTACAATACAGAAGAATCACATTAACGCGATAACATTGAAGGAAGAAGTTTGGGCCTAATACATTGTGCAAACACAGCATAATCACGGAGTGTGCGTCATAATAAAAACGAAAGCAAACTGGAGGCACTTGGTCTTCCTGCCTATGTGCCATGTTTGCGTGCTTAAAGATTTTATTATTAATTATTAATTACAACTAACAGTACGATTATAGGAAGTGTAAAATAAAAATGGGTACAGAAAAGTAAACAGGTCAGGCCCACGTGACACAACCGCTGTATGAGGGGAGCTGTACTCATTGTAATTAATTTTCTGTAGCGTACAGTTTGCCTTAGCCTTACACTCCACTGTCCGACAAAGTAGATGACAATGTAGTAACTAAACAGTAAAGATTTTAAATCAAATAGCTGATAACAACAAAGAATGGTAGTGGGGTAGTTTAATAAATTTAGCTATTCAACTAGGACAAAACTTGTAAATCAATATATTAGGCGACAACCCCAAACCTGTGTACAACGTTTCTGTTACATGTATAACTTTCTAGTTAAACCAATAAACACCAAACCGAAAAAGTTAACATAACTCTAGACAAAACATATGATCTAGATCTACTCAACCCTGTAAGTGTCCAAATGAAAGATACTAAAACCATTCGTTAACCACAATTATACAAATGACCACGACTAAATAAGTAAAAAGAATGAAAAACTTATTGATTAATCGTATGCTAAAGAACTGTTTATATAGTAAAATTACTGGTGTGTCACACCATTAAGGAAAGACCAACATAAAATGTTCATGTCTCTCTGTCCTGTTTTTTGATACAATCTTTCTCGAAAATCTTTATTAATTTAATAATTGGCCAGTGGCCAGTAGGAATTTTAATTGTCTATGGCCTTGTTTGCTTAAAAATGGACGTAATCTCAGATAAATGAATAAAGAAAACTGTGCACTTTATAAAGCTGTAAAAAATGTCAGCTAAAACCACATAGTCAACAAGTACGATATTCTTTCCTTGTCAATTAAACCACTCAGCAGGTAAGGCAAAGGCAGCTACCGATGATCAACTAAAATTAAACTGGGCATAGGACTAAAGTACGATAAGATTAAAAAAAACATACTTAGGTAAAGAGCATACTCGGAGGGACCACTAGAACCTACATTGAATGCGTGTGGAAAAATCACAGATAAATAAGAATAATACAACGCTAGAAGGGCAAAACTTTGCGATCGGCCGTCAGAAACTAACAAGTCATTGAGATGGTAGACCAATACAGATTGGAATTTGGTGTGCCATTAGAGAATCGAAGGGAACTATCACTCCAAAAAAAAAGCTCTTGGTACTCAAAGGCGCTCAGGAGTCAGACCATGAAAAATGAAGAATACGGCATTCATAAACGCTACCTAGCTTTGTGGTCCGACTACTAGGCAAGCAAAAATGTCAAGTTTTGGACAGGAGTAAACTGACTCTCGCAAAACGCCCCCAACACCCTATCTACACAGCATATTGTACTTAAACAGTGTTCCCTAAGTCATACAAAATAATTCAAACACGCTCAATATGGAAAACCAATTATAGGGGAACGAGTCAAATGGCGGATGAGATTAAAAATTAAATGCCATATACTCATCAACCTATCGAACCCATGAAAAAAGGAGCAGAGGTCAATCGCATTCGTTTTCGGCTACGCTACACAAGGACAACTAATCTAACATATCGCTAGAGATTACCCCCCCAATTAATAATATACCAAAACATCAATAATACTTCAAAAAATATGGTGCAAAAACAGATCTCAACTGGCGACTCATCACAGGGGGTTTACGCGGGACCACCATGCTGCAATAACTTCCTAGATCGCCTAACAGAATGAGGTAAACTGAGTAACAGCTATGGCGGTTATGCAACTACAACCCACAGATTCGTGATCTTCGGGCAACGAAAAAATGTATTGGAGATGTTCGGGGAACCTTGAATTGAATTTACTCGCCTTTATTAGAGATGTCATAAATGTGGAAGTCTGAAAGAGAAGAACTGGTAATGTCAACAGGATAAGACACGAGCTGGTGAAGGTATATTGCTTACAGGAACAGTTTACCAAAGTTCCAGAACCCGAATTTCTTGCCCCCGTTTCTGCTATTATGTAAACCTGCCTATGATAATCATCAAACCAAGTTCAGTACTAAACTTAAAAGTTTCAAACAATATATAAATTAATGAGAATCTACAGCTGAAGTACAAGTAATGCGAATTTTATTATTGTACATCTAGTCTTTTCTTTCCCATACATATGCGCACTGAACGGTGGTGGATGATGGAATTCGAATTGGATAAATTCGATAAAATACCAAAATTTGAATATTCCAATTATAAGGTTGAACACAAAAAAGCGGTTCCTCAGCTGTTCTTTCTCACACTAGTCTCTTTGGCTAGGCTAATATTATTCAGTAATAAGAACATAAAAACCATTTTCACACTCAAATGGTCACACTTGATCATGGTCCTAAGAGACTTTTTGTCTATCATTTATTACTTCACCATCATTTATAACAAGTGTTATGAATGTCTTCACTGGAATTGCACAGCGCCTAATAATCACTATAGGTACGTTATCTTCTAGACCTACGTGCTCTCTCAACCAAAATTCTATTTGCTCTATTCATGGACACCATCTGTTCAAGAGTCGTTCCGAATTTCAAAATTTCATCATGCTACTACTATATTACTGGAAGGTGCTTAAAAACAGGTATCCTGTCTAAGGTAAGCTCACCATAGCAGACACTGATGTAACGGGGCAGTAAGAGTGTTTTTAGAGAAACTTCATTTGACTAGGTTCTAGCTGCATGACAGTAGAAGCGTAAGGCCCATCGTTATTTACTTGGGGGTGATGAAGGTCAATATTTTTTAAATATCGCTACAGTCATGGAACAAACGTTATAAAAGTTCGTAACTTTTTGGATTTAAATTACATTACGGTCGAGCCTTTACACTGTTCTCGAATCATTCTTATTTAAGCGTCTCTAGATGATCAGACCAGCACTTCTTATCGTGAACGTGAGGCACTGTTATCCTATGAAACAGTTTGAGTCAAGTAGCAAATTATTATTTTCCATTTCATTATTTTTTTCTTTGGTGAGCTACTGTTCCGTAATTGTATTATCTCATTCTAACAAATTGAACTTGAATTAATGCTACTAGCATGGTCTCTCTGGCGACACTAGCCTCGGAGGTCTATGGTTATCGGATCCCCTGTTAGGCGTTAGGGGATATTTAAAGGCCGAGACAACGGCATCCCCGAGGTCCGAGCCCCCTAGGACCTCATGAATTTGGTGGCCTCCTTTAATCAACAACAGAGACATTATTTTTGACAACCGCGCTATCGATTGAGATCTGACTGGATGTGCCAGACAACAGAGGGCAGTACCAAGCGAGGAAATTCTGATGGACAAACGCTTTACTTACTACACGTAATTGCCTGGAGATACTCCCACCTATGTCCCTTAGCCTCAAATGGTGGGTTCCTTAAACTTCTTCTACGATTTATATAGTTCTGTCCGTCCTCACATAATTTTCTGACTGTAGCAAGAGACCTGTGTACTTCTTTCTTCTTGCTGTTCGCATCTTTGATGATTTTACAACGTCTGACGAGTTCTCATGGATCGGTATTTGACCGTTGTATGACGTTCCTCTCTCGCTGCCTATATAGCGCGCAAGGACTTGTAAGAAGCTCTGTATTAGCAAGAACTCAGAGTTTTATGAATAATGTTCCTCTCTTCTTTGCTTAAACGAGCTTCTTTCCAATGTTTACTCAAGGGGACATTGTCAAAAACGCTTTTTTTCCTAGATCCAAGGAAACAAAGAAAGCAACATCACCTCCACCTGTTTTGTTTCCATAGTCCATCTTGTTACAACTTATTCCAATCACCTACTTTGAACCCTATATGAGTAGATGTTTAATTAATAAACCTAATAACGTGTTTGATCAGTATCTAGTTCGTTAATGTATAAAAACCCGTGCTGTCGTGTTAAATAATTTACATACAGTAAATATTCTACACTCAGATGAGGTTGGTGGCTTTTTTCTGCAACGGATTTAAAGACTGAAGCTAAGTCCCGTGGGGGAAACAGAAACTCTTTCCATGATTCACTAGAAATAGTAGAAAACAATGTCCCATTTGTAAAGCATTCGCTTTCTCTTGTCCTCATCTTCGATAGTTCCTCTATCATTCTTAACTGAGCCATTTTCTGGAGACCTTCTTCATAATTTCTCCATATACTCTTTTTCGGCGAAAACTACTGATGGTAGTTGACCCAATACACTAACCGCACGAAACAGCCTTACAGCCTCAATGCAGGCCGCTCTCTCTCCTTGTTCACAGACGGTGCATGGGACCGGTTTAGGACGGAGTTGGTATAGTTACATTCAATAAACGTTATTTTCTGACAGGTTCCGCAGGAGGCGTTGTGCAGAAAGCATTATGTCCAGGAACAGTAATCAATTTTGAGTCATTCTCACATCTAGTCATTGTTGTCATGCGCAGTGACAGCATCGTACTTGCTGGTACAAAATGGTTTATTAAAAACCGGTCAGAAAAAAACATGTCTTCTTCGTCAATCCATACTTTCTGTATTTATACAGTAATGGATAGGTAAATTACGTTCAAACCCTAACAGACAATCATACTAGAAACTCCTCTAATGTTTAAGGAAGTTTACAGTAATGACGAAGTGTTCCTTACAATTCTCTTGAAAGGGCAGCAACTCTGAAAAGACCACCAAAACTACAGTAGAAGAATCCTCAAAAATAGGAACATGGAATGTTAGAAACTAAACGGGAGAAGAAATCTGACCCAATCTTATCTTAGAGGCCAACCGACATGAAACACCACGATAAACTGGGGAGTTCGCAGAGGCAAACTTTGGATACAGGCTACATAACAAGAGATCCAGTACACGCTCATACACTTCCAGGAGGAGAAAAAAACCACGAAAAAGGGGTAGGAAATGTATGATATAAGAATGGAGTATTAGAAAAAATACACGTTTGTGGTGATACTGGACACACAAAATGACAGAATGATTTTAACTAAATAATGCTCGAGCAAAAGCCATTCGAACATAATATCAAGTACTAATAACAAACTTATATTGCATACCAAACTAAAGATTACCGCGCAGAAGAAATATACGATTACTATGAAGAGGCTACAACACACACTTAAAAACCAGTCCCAAATCTAACAGATTGTGTATTTGAAGTAACTAGTGGTGAGAGCTGATGGTGCAAAAGTTAGGAAAAAATGAAAATACAAGAAAATAGTATGAGCACATATGGATTAGGACACAGAAAATGATAGAGGGAGATACAGACTGTATTGCCAGTTCTGTGAAGAAAACCAAGCTGGTCATATGTAAACACCTTTTTTTTGAACATCAACCCCAAGGAAAATTATATCACTAACAATGGAAAAAGCCCCAGGAGATGTAACACGAAATCAAAATCGACTATATCATGATCATAAAACATAGATTTTAAGAACAGTGTCACAAGTGCAAAAGGGGACACATCCTGGCGGCCGACATAAAAATCAGATCACAATCCAGTTCGTTCATCAAAGTAAATATAAAGCTGAAAAGAGCAGGAAACAGAAGACAGGAGGAACCCCAGATAGAAATATCAGCGCTGAAACAACCAGATATAAAACAGAAATATTTAATCGACGTCAAAAATAAATGCCAACAGTTATTGACAGAAAGCATGGAGCAGTATAGAAGAGAAAACCCAGAAGAAAAAAGCAACCGCAAAATGGGAATGCTTAAAAACAAGCATACAATCAGCAAATGCAAATTTACCTAAAAAGGAGTCTAAGAAAAATCAAATTTGGATGACAGATGACATCTTGAATAAAATGGCAGAAAGAAAGAAAGCAAAAAAATACTCCAAATATAAAACAATAGACAATGACATACGTACTATGTGTAGAGAAGCAAAAGAACGGTGGATAGAAACAAAATGTAAGGAAATAGAAGACTTGGAAGCGAAGCACATGACAAGAGATATGCATGAAGAAATAAAGAAATTATCAAATCGGTCGCGGGTTGCACAAGGAGGAAGCTGTATCAAGAACAAAAATGGTGTAATATTACTTGATGAGAAAGACATATCAAACAGATGGGCAGAATACGTAAAAGAACTATTCGAGGACAACAGAGGTAAAAAACCATCACCAGATTCTAATGAAGGCCCACACATTCTCAGATCAGAAGTAGAGAATGCCATTCATATGATACAAAAAGGAAGATCAGCAGGCATGGATAACATAAACATTGAAATGATAGAAGCCTTCTGGAGAGCTTTTGGTATAGATACAAATCACAGAAATATGCAATGATATATACAATACAGGATATTTACCACACGACATGAAGACATCAGTTTTTTATAAAACATTGCCCAAAAAAACCAAATGCAACACAGAATGTTCAGACTTCAGAACAATCAGCCTGATGAGTCATGCAATTAAGATACTGCTCAAAATCATACAGGAAAGAATAAAAAGTAAAGTAGACAGCGAATCCAAGAAGAACAGTTTGGTTTTAGACGAAACAGTGGAACAAGAGAGGCAATATTTTGCCTAAGAAGATTAGCAGAAAAAATATACAGAGGTCCAAAAAAAAGTATGTATATGTGCTTCATTGACTATAAGAAGGCTTTTGACAGAATCCATCATGAGAAAATAATTGAATGCCTCAAAGACATAGGTATTGATGGAAAAGATATAAGAATACTCAGTAACCTTTATTGGGAGCAAACTGCCACAGTAAGATCGGGAAGGAATTATTCACCATACATAGACATAAAAAGAGGTGTCAGACAAGGTTGTGTGCTGTCCCCCTGCCTATTTAATTTATACACCGAAAAAAAATTTTCAAACAGATACAGGAAATACCAGGACTGAACATCAGTGGAAGATCAATAAACAACCTTAGATATGCAGATGATACCGTGTTGTTAGCTGAAAGCGAACAGGAGTTACAAGAACTAGTGAAGCAAGTGAACAGTATAAGTCATGAATATGGACTCGACATTAATATTGAGAAAACTAAAACTATGATAATTAGCAAAACAGACGATAAACCCACATTAAAGATAAGCGTAAATGGGAAAATCCTGGAACAAGTCAAGAGCTACGTATATCTTGGTCATATAATAACAGAAGATGGCAGATGTGAAACAGAAATCAAGAAGAGAATAGGAATGGCCAAAGCTACATTCAACAACATGAAACATATACTGACATCCAAACAGTTAATCTCATAAAATTAAAAACTGAGAATCATAAAGTGTTATATATATTCTGCATTTCTGTATGGTGCAGAAACATGGACGATGAATAAGCATTTGGAAGAAAGAATTGAGGCTCTTGAAATGTGGGATATATAGAAGAATGGGGCGTATCTCATGGAAAGAGATGAAAACAAATAAGGAGGTCCTAGAAAATCTAGGTATGAAAAGAGAACTAATGAGAGAGGTCAAAGTTCGGCAGCTAAAATACTTTGGCCACATAAAAAGGCATAACACCTTGCAGAAGACCATAACAGAAGGGAGAGTTGAAGGTAAACGTGCAAGGGGAAGACAGCGCTATAAGTGGGAAGATAACATCAAGAGATGGACGGGAAAGAGTCTATCAGAGTGTACCACCAAGACAAGAGACAGAAGACGTTGGAGATCCATATCCAGCTCAGCCTGTGGCGTTTCAACATGGGCTCATTAAGTATGCACTGAGCGCAGAGGAGAATCTTTACCACGTTGGATCATTAAATATGTGAAACTGCTACCATTCTGTGCATTTTGAGATCGCACGGCCTTCAAGGAGAAGTTAAACCTCACCCATTGTGATCTCTGTAGCAATTATAGGAAGTTATTTACTTACATCGCCAGTCCCCTATGCCTGCGAGGGCTTTGCCAGAAGAAGCACTCCTGTCTCTAGAGCGAGTATATGCAAGCACTTAGCTACAAACCTTCATTAGTACCTACCTTAGGGGTGGTGCCAGGACTCAAATGAAGCCGTGCTTGAGATCTGAGAAATCAGGGAACTCACCGCGAACAGGGCTAGTCCTCATCGCAGAGAGATTTCGCATCCTCGTGCGGGGCCGGGGGGGGGGGGGTGGGGGGGGGGGGGGGGGGGCAGGCCTGAGACAAACGAAGATTTCGGAAACGGGGGGGGGGGGGGGGGGGGGGAGGTGGGGGGGGGGGAGGTCGCGGTTCTAAACATGATGGCGTAGAAACCGATCGATTTCTTTTCTCAAGATTGAAGAAAAAGTGTGAAACAATCTAACACGTCCCATTTAAGTTACATTCCCTAATAGTATAAATATAACACACTCTGACAAAACTGCATTTATATCTGATTGTTTTTGACAGATTTTAAGAACACTACCTATAGCAGAACCCTGACAAGATTTCCCTCTGAACTTTCGGATACATATAATAAAAGTGATCTTTTTCTGTGCAGACGGTAATTTAATACATTAGCTTCGAGTGGATCAGTGGCAGTCTGGTTATTTCAATTCATATTTTACTGGATTCACGTGAGTGTAAATTTAAACTAAATTAATAAACCCATTACTTCAAGAGTTCTAGTGCCAAACTAAATTGTTACCTCTATCTATGTTAATTTACTAATCCCAATAGAACGCGTGTAATTAATCTTGCAGTAACAATTTATAAAGGAAATTATA
This sequence comes from Oreohelix idahoensis, assembly GCA_024509875.1. Taxonomy (NCBI): domain Eukaryota; kingdom Metazoa; phylum Mollusca; class Gastropoda; order Stylommatophora; family Oreohelicidae; genus Oreohelix; species Oreohelix idahoensis. The sequence continues at coordinate 29,655 of JAMPIV010013931.1, read as the reverse complement.
AACTATCTTTTAATGCAGTACTAGTTCTCTATATAAATATAGATTGTTGTGCGCGGTGAACCGATAACTTTTCAATACAATAGCTAAATTAGATAATAATTCTAGTGCATAAAGTCAAAAATACAGATAGAAAATAAAATTGATGTCCAAGCATTCCAGTTATGTTCTCCTATGCCCGCCCGCATGTCGATTTGATAAACCTAATAGCCGAATGAACGAATACTGTCTTTTCGAAAAATTCGTCCTTCAGATTAAAATGTAAACACTTTTGCAAGGTCAACAGTCGAATTGCCAAGACGAGAGTGAAAGACAATAAAAAGATATAAAAAGATAGGGAGGGATGGAAAGACAGAACCTAGGGAACACACGTCTCGCATTTGGATTTCACAAAAGCCAACTCAAGCAACATAGCGCACTTGGGGGTTCACTTTTCATAATTACGATACAAAAAAAAAAAAAACAAACTAAAAAATTGTTCGTCAATTTGGTCATGAAATCATTACCTTAGGGCAACTTATAAGGAATGACGTAATTCTAACGATACTATGGAAGACACTCGTATTGGTTTATCGGTTGACAAAAATAGTTGTTTAGTAAAAAAGAATGAATGGAACAGGTTTGTAGTTTCTAGTTTCCGATACGACTAACATTAAGAAAAAATAATGGAATTATGCCTCCAATAATACATAGGGCCATAAAAATTATATATTCGGATTGACCTTATGATGTCATGAGCAATAAATGTGGTGTCTCCAGTTACCCAAACATAGTACAAAAAAATAACCAAAATAATGGCAATAATATTATGTATGATAAAAGGATCGGATAACCTGACGAGAAAAAAGGATCATTTGCCTGCTTAATTTTTTTTCATAACATATTTTGAAACAAAAGCTTTGGGTAATAGGACTAAAAGTGTACGCAAGATTTTGATTGGCTGTAGTTTTAAAGGAAGGCCGAGAGGGGATTGGCTAACCTAACACTAAAAAAAGTATACTTGTAGTAGTAACCGTAGTATTTTTATTTTGGATTTTTTTTTTTAAAGTTTCGATTTAAAATTCATAGTCGTCTGCTTGATTCTATTGGCCAGCTTAGTTTGATATTGAGGAGGAAAAATTTATGTTAGGGCTAGGACGCCATTTCTTTAAAAAAAAATCTTGCCGCTGAGACGATGAGAACATAAGTGTAATTCTAAATACAAATATTATAAACTTCTGGACAGCAGCAGTGATAAACTTGGGCCAGATCTGCCAGTCATCGTTACTTGTGTGTAATATTCATTGAAATTGTGGTAAGATTGAATTTATTAACCATTTTATTTAAAATAAAGTTTGAGTGTGAGATACTAACATACGACTGTAAGTAAGTGAGTCGATGGCAAAAAGTTAGGCAAAGCCTAGAGATTGATCCTATCATATGATAGCCTATCAACGAGGGGTGTAGAACTACAAAATTATATATGATTGTCATCAAGGAGCATAACACCTATCCTATACGTATGGAAAAAGGATTACTGTTGGAATTGCAGAGGCGTTGTAACCATTAGGGGGAGAGGAATACTGGTATACATTGTCACTTCAAAATATAATGGTACAATAGGTTGTCATAAAGAGCTTGACCCTAATGCGTTTTGTTTGTACTGTACATGTAATTAACTGTGGAATATTATTGCCCTATACTTATTATAAAGAAGGATGCATAACCTTCTTATTAATGAACAAAGGGGTTGTGTTATGTGGCCCTCTGACAGTCATGTGATAAAACCATAAGCTGCCGTGTCATAAAGGGCAACAGATTGATTCCTCCTGACTTTGTTGCACACGTAATTTCGAAACAAAAAACTCGGGAGCATGCGCGAGTACTGGAGGCCATTGCCTTTTATGAAGTGAACCAGATGGTCCATCGAGCCGTCTAGGACAAGACTTACCAGGGTTCTCCTTCGGAGTTAAGTGCCCGTTAGGCACCGAAAGTCTCAACTTCTATGAACCTCAGTTATTAACCCCAAAGGCTGAAATTATCAAATAAAAAAAAAATTCCACCTGTGACATATGAAAAGAAAATGCACGATAGGAATGATGATAACAACCAACCTACCCTTATACATATACCAGTATTATCCTATTTAGCAACCTACAACTACACACTTTTATTTTATTAATACTTGTATTATGGACAGAAGATCCATTGTATAAATTGTAATATTGTAAATAATTGCATTCATTTCACTTTTGATTGTTCAATCCTGATTCAAAAACAAAATAGAGTCAGGATAATAAATTGAAAAAAATTATTAACGTTACACAAAATTCAACCACTGACTTACTTATGATAGTCTTTTAATGTGTAGTGTGTATGTGATTGTTGTAGTACTGTTTATGTTGTGCTGGATAATAAAATACTTTGTGTATATGTTTAGTTGGTTAATGCATACATTACCTATTTTATACATAACCCTAGACACCAAACGTAGTCATCATCATCATAATCATCATTATAGTCAAGAATAAGTCCTGAGTGAGATCATAAAGGTGGGTAGCAGAAATGTACCCTGTAATCTTAACATAATATTTATTATATTCAGGGAACCTTCACAGCTGACCTCATTCAGTACACTAAGAGTACATAAACAACAACATTTCTTAACATCAAATCCACCAATCTACAACGCAGGGGGAGCTTTTATCTTGAATTTATATAAATGCGGAGATGCGAGAGCGGAAAATAGGCTAACTGAAAAATTTATCGCTAAACCCAACAATAACTCATGATTTTAAATGATTTTATTGCAATTCCATCTGTTTATGGGTTTCATTCTTTCATACAGTAAAATGGTATCACTACAACCTGGCATCCAAGCAGTTAAATATAGACAGAGTTTACTGCCAAACACAGTGATAAACGATCCAGTGACTTATGAACAAACACTTAAAATTAAACTTGTGGCGACTCCGTTATGAGTCTCGCTCTCTGAATTTTTACATGAGATTTAAGCAATAAAAACCCAAGAAATCTGATTCCATAAAGTCTTTTGAAGTTAAACTGGAGCAGAACAGTTGCCAGTCAAATATTTTATTTAAATGCTTCTATTTTTGAATGATGAAAGAGAACACACAGATTTAACCTGAACACTGTCTGCCTAGTATTCTCATCGGATTTACCCCCCCCCCCCCCCTTCCGAAAAGTGCCTTAAAAACTTTACCTCAGTGTTTTAGTCTGTGACATTACGCCAAAAAAGAAAGTTATCACTGTACCAGCTGTGCGCATGTAGGAACCACACCATCCCTCACACCTAGCAAAGTGCCTGTGCCATTCATTAGGAACTTTATCAAATAAACAAACAGTACCATTAGACTTCACGTCCAGCGATTTTGGACACTTTGTTAACTTCAACAACCCAGCTAATCTGGGGCTGTACATCGGAAGAAAATTTTCATTTACCTAAGCCAATGTTTAGTGCTGTTTTTTGAGTGTTAAATTCCATGAAGGGTCAGAAGCCACGATTCGGTAAGTCTGTGAGCGTGACATGTGTGTAGGCCTTCACAGAGCGTGTTTTTGTTTTTTAATGAAATGCATTGATTTTGTACTGTATTCATTACATGCTTTTGATTATCTTCCTAGCCCGTGAGTTTATTAACTGTGTTTATTTCCCCCTCCCGTAAATCTGTAGAATACAGGGAAAAACATTTGAGACCCCTAGTTTTTTTCTCTACCCCCCTTATTATTGTAACCCCTCGTACCAGAGTACTAAATTTACCGTCGGTTAAATTTGCCTCTCTCTGATCATCACCCCACCTCCCCCTTTCTTTGGGACGGGCTTTTATTGTTAAATACGAGCGGGAAAGGTGTATTGGATACTTCTCCAAAACCCCCTCCCCACGTTGTCATTTGTAGTTTTGTAAACCTTTGATTTCTGCATGTAAATTGATAATTGTTTTGTGAAGTGATTTTATGCTAAAATAAAAGCTAATAAAAATCTTTTAGCATTACGTGTCGGCTGGCCCAAAACCCACATAACTTTACCCATATTCGTTATCGTAGTCTGTATTACACGTACGTTGTGTGTCAGAATCACCAAATCGGTGTGTGCACCTGAGCTGAAATGGAGACTGGCAAACAATTGTTTGTTCAGAAGGTGGTAGGATGTAGTGTTGAGAGACAAATATTGTCGTAATAAGAGACTGTCCGTTACTCTTCGCATAGTACTTGTGAATCAACTATCTTTTTCTTTCCTAAATCCTTATTCTCACAGAGCCTTCACTATCATTCTACACTCTAACGGGACCACTATCCACCAAAATTCTCTCAAAGAAAAAATTACGACAAGCATGATGAAGGACATCAAACAAATGCAAAGAAAAAATTGAATCACACATCGATTGAGTTATCCGTTCTGAAAGAGAAAAACTAATAAATGTCTCAAAAGACATAGAAACTGAATGAATGATCACGGAGAACATAGCGGCTAAAAACGCAATAAGAAAATAACAAGAACGACCAACCAAAGGAAAATACATTTATGAAATACTAGAACGGCTGCTACCAACAATAATCGAGTAAGTGATTGTTACGGTATTTTATCTGAAGCCATCTGCTATGTTTTGGCAGTGTGCTGATTTCTAGGGTCACAGGCGTTGAATAATGTTTGCAGAACCATTAAATGTTTGAATTTCGAGGGACACAGCGTTAATCGCATTTGAGATTAAAGAATCTATTGAACGCTATGTACACGATCGATTTATGACGTGTTGGCGTTGGTAGGTCACGCATCGTGACTTAGATACGAGACCCTTTTTACGTTGACCGTCAAGCTGTGAAGACGCGTCCTTTAGACGTCCAGTGTTAGGCATTGTATTGCCACATATTTATATAAGTATTTCGAAATAGGGACTCAGGGTCAGTCCAAATGTAGGTGAATAAAGTAATATAATGGGTTGGCATATAACCAACTTCTAGGAAGATTATTTCAGTCCATATGATTATATTTATCAGACGCATACGCTCATTATCGGTTGTTGGAAACCCCAACTACGCGTGCACACAGCTATTCTGTTCTGGCGATGTTGATTCATTTTACTGGACACGACTGGGAATATGATATGGATTCACAATGTACTAAATTATAGCATGTATGCTATCAATGAATAATATATATAATGTCTTCATCTGTTGTTTCGTCAATAAAACGTTTGGACTCAGGCAAGGACTTACCCACATTACTTCGGTTACGCTCAGTTTGCTTCAACTTGAGTATTGATTGTTGTTTGACCTGATGAACTCTTATTCATATGAAGTTTTATATTAATGATAATGAGGTTCGTACGGAACCAATGTTTCTTTGGACACTCAGCAGTCAATGAAAACCTATGTATGGACATTAACTGAGATACTGATGAATATTCAAGCATGCATATTCAAATAATACTAATAGAATGAAAGACCTAATGGACACGAACACGAACCCATGGCAACAATGGTGGCTGGTAGTGGCTGTGGACTTTTAAGTCACAATACATTGTAAAGAAAACAATTCCCTTCAAGCAAAAATCGAAATGGGACCTTTTTTTCAATTTGTACACCGGTGACGTCATACCACAGCAAACGTATAACGAACTCAGCTGAATGGTAGCGCCATACATCGACTGTCAAATAATTCTGTCAAAATACATCTAAGAACGATGGAAGATAATTTCAACCTTCATACCTTCATACGGGCACTGTAAAAAAAAAACCTATCGTGTCTAAAAGCTAAGTACCTGTTTGTACTTTGAACAATGTTCTGTCCATGTTTATTCACCGGCACGGCCTTTCAAAAAAAGCATCTGTTAACCGTTATGTTTTTATGTTTCTATATGTATTTATATCGTGTAGTTAAACTCTTCGTGGGTGGTAGGAGGGGATCAGAACTGAACCTTATGGCTTTTCGAACGTCAAGGACAGTTCTGATTGTTCCGTTGGGCCGTTAATTAATTGCATTTAGCGAAGAACCCATCGATGACTTTGCCGATGACTTGTTCGTTCGTATTTGCCATTAATTGACCTTGCATGTTAGGTGTCTAGTTCCGTGAATAATTGGGGTTTTCTACTGTATTCAGTTTCATTTTATTGAGTTTTGTATTATTGTTGGTAATCTATCTCGTAATCCTAACCTTGCTATATTTATGTTCATTTAAATGTATTGTATAACTGTCAGATGAGTCCTGTGACGTCATTATTCTTAGGGTTCATAGTTATCTTGCCTTAGTTATCCTTGACCTCTCTGCATTTCCGGTTATTATACTTAATTCATAAAAATCATTTTTAATTGTGAAATGTCACTTTGGTATCGTACTATGTTTTGTAAATCCTTGGTTGATGAATTGTATTGTTTTTGTTTCATCTCATACATATATAATATAATAATAGTATTTAATTTGATCAATAATAACATAGTAAATTAATTTGATTAATTTTTTATGCAAATTTGATGATGATTCAAGTGATGTCATCATATTGCAGTAGTGGTCTAATACATTAGTGAAGCACTTTATACATGATGCCTAAGGCATGAAGTCATAACTTCATATTTACAATTAAAATTTTGAATTAAGATAAGTTTATTGAATAACTGTTTGGTATTCACACCATGCATAGGTGTTGAATTGTTCACCTGTATGTGATATATATTACAAAATACACGTACATAATACTACAGTGGTGACTTAGCACATATATTGATTAAATAACATAATTATTGAGGGATAATACCCATGACTATTAGGTCATGATTGTTGATGCTTGATTTTTAATTCAGCATCTTAAATAAATAAATAGTGTAACTATTTATAGATATATATTAGTGGGTACATATAATATTCTTGCAAAATAGTATATATTTGTAGAACTTACAAGTAACCTTACACGAGTATTATAAGTAATTATATTGATTATTCATACGTTGAGGAAGTACAAATAATTACTTAGTTTTTTATTGTTGATTACTATAGATCGATTATTACTTACAAAATTAACGTCAAGAATGCTTACCTTGGATCATTTCATTAAAATTGGAAAAGATTGTAATAAAAAGGGAGATGCACTCCTGGAATTTGCAGAACAACAACTTGCAAAATATAAAACAGAAATAGAGGAACTTGAAAGAAAAGAAGCAGACCGTGAAATGAAAGAAATTGAAAAGGAAAATAGATTAAGAGAAATTGCTAGACGAGAAAAAGAAGAACTTAGACAAGAAGAAGAGAATAAATTGAAACGAGAGGAATCTGTACGGCAACAAGAAATGGAATTACAACGTCTTAAGTTGGAAACAGCAAAATTGCAGGCACAAAATGCTGCTTCAAGCCAAAATGATAATGCTCAAAATGGATCTTCATCCAACCATAATAAACCTTTTTACAATTTTAAATTACCACCTTTCAAATTGAATTTCGACGACCTTGGATCGTATCTATCACGCTTTGAACAAGTATGTTTAACACATAACTTACCAAAACAAACATGGGCTATAAAACTTAATGAATTGTTGGACGGGGAACCACTCAGTGCAGTTCGGAATGTTGACCCAACAATAGCTAATGACTATGATGCCATTAAGGCCTTATTATTACGTCGTTTTCATTTAGACGAAGAAGGCTGCAGATTACGTCTTAAGAGTATTTTTCCAGATAATAATAAAGACTTTACAGGTTTTATTGCGAACATACGCAATACCTTTAACAGATGGGTGGAACTGGCTGGTGTCAACAAATCATACGACAAGTTAGTCGATTTGTTACTGAGGGATAAAGTGTTATCCTCTGTCAGCCCACCGTTCTTTGCCTATTTGCAAGAACGTAGACCATCTACTATCGATGAGTTAGAAAAAATTTCAATAAACTATTGCACTGCTCATCCGAATGCGAGCATTTCTAACTCGCTAATAAGGGAACCTCTACCTGTGGCCTCTAATATGTCATACAACAGTCATTACAAACCAAGAACACACAGCGTAGATAGAAGTCGCTTCAAGGGAAATTATAATGTTAATTTCCATAAAGGACATAATGATTTTAACAATAAGGGTGACTTTAATAGAGGTAGACCACAAAATAGAAATTATTCACCTCAGTCGAGGTACAATAATGGTCAACATAACGCAAATCATAGTCAATCATATAACAATAACACTAGTAACAATTGGAATAACAATACTCATGGCTCGAGACATCGAGATAACAGTTACTACAGGGGACAACGGGATATTTCCAATGATCATTCTCGTCATAGATCTCAGTCTCGTAGATCTTCTCATTATCATCACCATACAGGGGCAGCAATTACTAACAATACAACGCCATATGTTACACAAAACGATAAAGTAATACAGTCTTCTTCGACATGTTATGCAATTAATTATAACGTGGCAAATAGTTGCCCAGAATGTAATCTTGTTTTTCAGAAAGCAAAGGAGACAGTATTGAACTGCGGACATATTCTACCAGAGGTAGGTCTTGCAGCCAATGATGGAATAGGCTCCCTAATATTCAATAGAGGGATAGTGAGCGGGTCTATCGTCTCTGTTCTGAGGGATTCCGGATCGACCACTATCGGAGTTCGGCAGTCACTTGTTCACCCCAGTTGTGCAACAGGGGAATATGTCAGATGCATGACATTTGGTGTAACAATTGAACATTACCCCACTGCTATAATTCATGTTAACACACCTTTTTTCACAGGTAATGTTAAAGTATGCATGTTAAGGAACTCAATTGCAGATCTTATGGTGGGTCGCATACATGGCAGCAAGGATTGTACAGCAGAGGAGATTGTTGAATGGGAGAAAAATAATCTATGCATTGGAAATGCTGTGACAACAAGAGCTCAAACTAAAATATTAGAAACTATCGACACTAATAAGAAGGAACCAGAAAACCACGGACATATTGATGTTCATTCTTCGGTTGACCAAGCGTCCTTTGCTGAAAAACAGAAAGAAGACAGCTTTTTGCTCTGGTCAACAATGTTGACAATCTTACTTTAAACAATAATAATAACACTGACAAACAACATTTTTCTTTCTTATATAAGAATAAGTGTTCTTAGGTCAGTTTCTTGCGCTGATTTCAAATCTGAAATTCGTTTATCTCTATCACGTCGGGTTCTTAAGATATTTGTGAATAAATATATTTTGGGAAACCGTTATTTGCTCCGTTTCATTTTTACTATATAACTTATTAAAAATTAATAAAAAGCAACATAATTCTACTTTTTATACTGCTAAAAGATGCATGTCATATGTTACGCGATTTTTCAAATAGTTACTGTATTTTGAAATAATTCTGAGCAAAATATGGCTTCTAGAAGTTGTAGAAATTCGGCTGATCTGTTCTGTTACGTGTGCGGATATTTTACCGATCGTGTTGACCAGAAAAACTTTACACCATTACTAAAGAAAGCATATGAACTTTATTTCGATTCGAAAGTTGATGATGCAAATAAATCTTGGAAGCCAAATGCAGTTTGTTCGATACATTGGCAGGTTGGTTACGAAAATCGCCGAAGCATAAGTCGATGCCTTTTGGAGTGCCAGTAATATGGCGTGAACATACAAATCACACTACTGATTGTTACTTCTGCTTGACAAATATCCATGGTTTCACTTTTAAAACTAGAAAGTCTGTGGTTTATTCAAATATTGAATTGGTTTCGAAACCAGTGCCTCATGATCCAATCACGTGTCCGATCCAAGTACCACCAGAACATAATCCGTTGGACGTGAATGAACCATCAGAAAGTGATAGTTTACCTGCTTTAGAAACTAATTCTGACTCCGATTACATACCGGTGAATGATTCTTCTTCTTCCGTCCTTAGCCACCGACCGTCAACGCAGTCAGTGGCCATTACGCCTAGTGGCGTCTTAGGGCAACAGCAGATAGGTTTTCTTTGCCATTGTTTCCCATCACGCCTATTGGCGTCTTTAGGGCAACGGCAAATCAATCCATTTGCTGTTGTTTCCGTAATCGAAGTGACTGGCAAACGGGTGATCAGCCCGTTGGTCGGTGAATGATGGTGTTTACTTAATTAACCATTCAGGACTTTCAGATCTAATACGTGATCTCGCTCTTACCAAAGGACAAGCGGAATTACTCGGTTCGCGACTCAAAGAATGGAATCTTTTAGCGCCCAATACTCCGATATCTAAATTTCGTCATAGACACAGAGAACTTGTTCAAAACTTTGAGATGGATGATGACATTTGCTATTGCAAAGATGTAAACGGTCATGAGCACATAGTCAACGAATGGCGATTTTTCATCGATTCTTCCTAGACTAGTCTAAAAGCCGTGTTATTGCATAACAGAAATTTATTTTCATCAATTCCTGTCGCCTACTCTGTTCATATGAAAGAAACTTATGACAATATGGCTATATGTTTGGAAAAAATAAAGTACAATGACTACCAATGGCGGATTTGTGGAGACCTAAGGTCATTGCAATTCTCACGGGCATGCAGACTGGGTATACTAAATTTTGTTGCTTCCGATGTGAATGGGACAGCCGCAACAGACAGGAACATTATGCAAGAAAGGTGTGGCCTATCCGGGATCGTATGCAGCTCGGGTATAAAAATGTAATACACGAGCCATTATTTAACAAAGACAGCTTCATTTTACCACTGTTACATATAAAGTTGGGGCTCATGAAGAATTTTGTAAAAGCGTTAGATAAAACGAGCAAAGCTTTCACTTATCTTCGAGAAAAGTTTCCGCAAGTTAGCGATGCAAAGATAAAGGAAGGTATCTTTGTAGGACCTCAGATTAGGAAAGTTATTGCAGACAAACAATTCGAGAACTTGTTACATGGTAGTGAACTTCGCGCATGGATGGCATTCAAATCGATCGTCGATAACTTTCTGGGAAATCACAAATCTGTTGACTATGTTGCATATTGTTAAGCAGTGCATAGATGCATACAGAATTATAGGCTGTAACATGTCCCTCAAAATCCATTTGCTCGATTCGCATCTTGACTTTTTCCCTGACAACCTTGGCGAAGTCAGCGATGAACATGGAGAACGATTCCATCAAGATATCGCCGTAATGGAGTCACGTTTTCAAGGACGGTGGAGTGTGACCATACTTGCCGATTATTGTTGGATGCTTCATCGCGATGTACCACATGCCATTCACCGACGAAAGTCGACTGCAAAGAAATTCAAGCCTACATAACCATTATACTTCTTGTACGAATGATGTTGTAATACTGTATGCGTTGTTAAAAAACTTCAATTGCGTTTTTCTAGAGATCCCGACCTGATAGAGAAAAACGGTTTGCAGATTTAAAAACAGCGCATTAAAATTGACCAGAAAAACATAGAAATGTTAGAGAAAGAAAAAAAAAGTTTTTTTTTGTTAGTCAGTGTAATCATTGGTTTATTATTAAAAATGACATATTAGTTAGATGTTTTATGGATAAGACACAAGTAAAACAACAAGTCGGTACCTTTTCCTTTTAGACGGTACATCCTTCAACACGCACATGATTCTAAGTGTGCAGGTCACATGGGATATACTCGGACACGTTCTCGAGTATTATCTTCATTTTTTTTGGCCGGGAGTTTCACGAGATATTTCACAGTACGTACGCTCATGTACTATATGCCAGGAAGTGAAAGCACGTGGAGCTTTTCACACGGCGCCTATTCAGGCTTGTGACATATCTGTGAGACCTTTTGACAAGATGGCCATTGATATTATTGGTCCACTCTTACCATCAGCAAGAGGACATAGATTTGTTCTCACGTGCATTGATTTATGCACACGATGGCCTGAAGCCATACCATTGAAGACCACCACTACCACAGATGTAGCTGATGCACTACATCTTATCTTTTCTAGAGTAGGTTTTCCTAGAAAATTGTTATCAGACCATGGATCTCAATTCATATCTGATACGATGAAAGAGGTAATGAAGACCTGGAACATAGATAGGAATCTCAGTAGCATTTATCATCCCATGAGTAATGGGGCCGTAGAAAGACTTAATCGTACACTTAAGCAAATGTTACATAAGGTTGCGGTTGAACATCCAGAGGACTGGGACAGAGTGCTCCCAGCTGTCTTGTTCACCTATCGAGAGGTGCCAAACAAACAAACTGGCTTCTCTCCATTTCAGTTAGTCTTCGGTGCTCCACCAAGAGGTCCAATGGGACTAATAAAAGATTTATTGATTGACTCCGAGATGACTCAGGATACCCAGTCATCATATGAGTATGTAGTTAATTTTAATTGGTTATAATAATTTCATGACATCTCACCTTCATACTTAGTTAACACTTACGTTAATTAATTAGTTAATTAGTTAATGACTGTTGACAATCCTTTAGGTTATTTACATGTATAGCATGACTGTCAATATGTTATATGATTATATATTAGCGACATGACCACGACACTGTTCTAGCCAGAACATCGTAGACCATATGTCGGGTTTTTGTTAAATTTTTCATGTTTTATTAAGATAGTTCCAAAAAATCTATCTAATAGATTTTGTTTTCCCCGGTGGACAGGGAATTGTTACGGTATTTTATTGAAGCCGTTTAATATAATTTGAGATTAAGAATTCGCGGTCTATTGCTATGTTTTGGCATTGTGCTATTTCTTTTTTAGGGTCACAGCGCGTTTAGACGTCCAGTGTTAGGCATTGTATTGCCACATATTATTGTTGTTTGACCCGATGCACGCTTATACATCTGACGTCTATATTAATCATAATGAGGTTCGTGCGGAACCAATGTTTCTTTGGACACTCAGCGGTCAATGAAAAAACCTATGTATGGACATTAAACTGAGATACTGATGAATATTCAAGCATGCATATTCAAATAATACTAATAGAATGAAAGACCTAACGGACATGAACATGAACCCACGGCAACAGTGATATAACAGTTACAACCAAAAACACAGACGAAACAAACAACAGAAACGAGGCAGTCATAAAACTACACAAACCAGCTAGTGGTCATTTGTAGGACTAGCCTTTCTAAGAGTTGCCAGCGAACTAAACAGGCAGGATGGGAAATGCATTACTGAGCACGCAACCATAGTCCGAAATGACAAACGATGACAAGAATCCAGAAAGTCAGCTAGCCGTCCTTTTTAGGGCCAGTCCTTTTCAGAACTAGCATCACGGTAGCACCGACAGATAATTTAACACACAGTATACCCCAAATATAACCTATTGCATCAATCTAAATACAGAGGTCATGACACTCAATGTGAGCAATCCCGAGCACATAATGATAAGGGACAAGAAACTGGAGCAGACAGACATAATTACATGCATATGATGCATAGTAATAACAGACGGTGGAACAATATCTGGGAGTCCTCTCAGTGCAGTACAAACACCAAATGAAGATTATATGAGAGCTGCATAATTTTTTGTGCTTCTCTGGTGCGGAATGTGAAGACTAACAGGGAAGAAAATGTCAAAATCGTCCTATTTCCACGTGTGGCGTTACTTTATGATGTGCAGTGTAAGGAATAGAATTACAAATTCTATTTTTGTGACCAAGTAGTAGGTTCATTCATCCCAACGCTCACAGAGAGTAAAATACACAGTTCAACGACTCCGGTGCTGTCTCACATAGAACTGAAGTTTAATTATGTAAAATACGTATTCTGCTCCCGAGAAAACAGTCAAATGTTATTTTGTATCCTTTTTACATCACATGTATGAGAACATGGTTATCTACCCATCTCAAGTCAGGCTACAGTTTCATCATCTCATAAATCGACACACACACGACACTATCTTTCATAAATACTTCTGAGAAGCCATGTACAATATCAGAATATGTCTGTAATCGCCGACATCAGATGCAGTATTGGAGCAGTAACACAAGCGATCTCACACTGCAAAGACACACACTCGAATGCCCTACAGATCGTTCTTACACTTTTGCTCACACTTCACCGTCTGCATGCATATATATATCAGTGATGTCATATCTTCTGCTAGGTGGTAGGTGGGAGTTTAAACATAACGTCTCAGTCGTTTATAGATCTATGTAAAGAAATGGATTCCTCAGCAAAAGAGAAATTGATGAAGAGGGCTGATACCGTTCCACCTATTTTTAAGTTTATGACTTATGGATGCTCAATTACTACACTGCAAGGCAGAAGAGTGATTCATCAGCAGTGTTATGAGTGCAATCTGTCTGACTGCTATCAATATACTGTTATCGATTCCTATGGTTTCACATCTTTTTTAGGCCATGACTTTCTACTTTTTAAATTATTATTAATATTATACAATTGTGATTTTTTCTTAGATGTCCTAAATTATCAACATTTCGTCCGGTGTAAATATCTTGATCTCGTGATTATTTTTGTCGCTAAACGCTCATGTTAACTTGTCATCCGTGATTGTTTTTTTTTTCGCGCATGCATGTTTTTCGGGAATGTCAATTTTTTTTTTCAACGTCAACATTCTCCAGTACCTACTCTTTTTTTTTTTTTTGTTTCTTTGTCTTTCGTTGTGGATCGTCAATGTTTTTTTTTTTTTTTGTTTTTTTCGTTTCTTTGTTTATGTATTTAACATGCCAATAAACTCCAGTACTCGATACATTCCGCACCAGAGAAGAACAAAAAATTATGCAGCTCTCATATAATCTTCATTTGGTGTTTGTACTGCACTGAGAGGACTCCCAGATATTGTTCCGCCGTCTGTTATCACTATGCATCATATGCATGTAATTATGTCTGTCTGCTCCTGTTTCTTGTCCCTTATCGTTATGGGCTCGGGATTGTCCTCATTGAGTGTCATGACCTCTGTATTTAGATTGATGCAATAGGTTATATTTGGGGTATACTGTGTGTTAAATTATCTGTCGGTGCTACCGTGATGCTAGTTCTGAAAAGGACTGGCCCTAAAAAGGACGGCTAGCTGACTTTCTGGATTCTTGTCATCATTTGTCATTTCGGACTATGGTTGCGTGCTCAGTAATGTATTTCCCATCCTGCCTGTTTAGTTCGCTTGCAACTCTTAGAAAGGCTAGTCCTACAAATGACCACTAGCTGGTTTGTGTAGTTTTATGACTACCTCGTTTCTGTTGTTTGTTTCGTCTGTTTTTGGTTGTAACTGTTATATCACTGTTGCCATGGGTTCGTGTTCGTGTCTGTTAGGTCTTTCATTCTATTAGTATTATTTGAATATGCATGCTTGAATATTCATCAGTATCGCAGTTAATGTCCATACATAGGTTTTCATTGACTGCTGAGTGTCCAAAGAAACATTGGTTCCGTACGAACCTCATTATCATTAATATAAACTTCATATGAATAAGAGTTCATCAGGTCAAACAACAATCAATACTCAAGTTGAAGCAAACTGAGCGTAACCGAAGTAATGTGGGTAAAGTCCTTGCCTGAGTGTCCAAACGTTTTATTGACGAAACAACAGATGAAGACATTATATATATTATTCATTGATAGCATACATCTAAAATTTAGTACATTGTGAATCCATTATCATATTCCCAGTCCGAAATGTCCAGTAAAATTAATCAACATCGCCAGAAACAGCATAGCTGTGTGCACGCGTAGTTGGGGTTTCCAACAACCGACAATGAGCGTATGCGTCTGATAAATATTAATCATATGGACTGAAAAATCTTCCTAGAAGCTGGTAATATGCCAACCCATTATATTACTTTATTCACCTACATTTGGACTGACCCTGAGTCCCTACTTCAAAATACTTACAAAATACTCGACATATCAATCTTACAAACTTATGCACCAACTAAAGATCACAGCGAGGAAGAAATAGAAGAATACTATGAAGAGCTACAACACACACTTAAACCAGTCAAATCAACAGATGTGTTGATAGTAATGGGTGATATGAATGCAAAAGTAGGAAAAGGAAAATACAAGAAAATAGTAGGACAGTATGGATTAGGGACAAGAAATGATAGAGGAGACAGACTTATCCAGTTCTGTGAAGAAAACCAGCTGGTCATATGTAACACCTTTTTTGAACACCACCCAAGGAAATTATACACATGGAAAAGCCCAGGAGATATAACACGAAATCAAATCGACTATATCATGATAAAACATAGATTTAAGAACAGTGTCACAAGTGCAAAGACACATCCTGGCGCTGACATAAATTCAGATCACAATCCAGTCGTCATCAAAGTAAATATAAAGCTGAAAAGAGCAGGAAACAGAAGACAGGAGGAACCCCAGATAGAAATATCAGCGCTGAAACAACCAGATATAAAAACAGAAATATTTAATCGATATCAAAAAAATAAATATCAACAGTTATTGACAGAAAGCATGGAGCAGTATAGAAGAGAAAACCCAGAAGAAAAAGCAACCGCAAAATGGGAATGCTTAAAAACAAGCATACAATCAGCAAATGCAAATTTACCTAAAAAGGAGTCTAAGAAAAATCAAATTTGGATGACAGATGACATCTTGAATAAAATAACCGAAAGAAAGAAAGCAAAAAACACTCCAGAATATAAAACAATAGACAATGACATATGTACTATGTGTAGAGAAGCAAAAGAACGGTGGATAGAAACAAAATGCAAGGAAATAGAAGACTTGGAAGCAAAGCACAGGACAAGAGATATGCATGAAGAAATAAAGAAATTATCAAATCGGTCAAACTCGGTTTGCACAAGGAGGAAGCTGTATCAAGAACAAAAATGGTGTAATAATTACTTGATGAGAAAGACATATCAAACAGATGGGCAGAATACGTAAAAAGAATTATTCGAGGACAACAGAGGTAAAAAACCATCACCAGATTCTAATGAAGGCCCAAACATTCTCAGATCAGAAGTAGAGAATGCCATTCATATGATACAAAAAGGAAAATCAGCAGGCATGGATAACATAAAAATTGAAATGATAGAAGCTCTGGAGAGCTTTGGTATAGATACAATCACAGAAATATGCAACGATGTATACAATACAGGATATATACCACACGACATGAAGACATCAGTTTTTATAACATTGCCCAAAAAACCAAATGCAACAGAATGTTCAGACTTCAGAACAATCAGCCTGATGAGTCATGCAATTAAGATACTGCTACAGATCATACAGGAAAGAATAAAAAAGTAAAGTAGACAGCGAAATCCAGGAAGAACAGTTTGGTTTTAGACGGAACAGTGGAACAAGAGAGGCAATATTTTGCCTAAGAATATTAGCAGAAAAATATACAGAGGTCCAAAAAAGTATGTATATGTGCTTCATTGACTATAAGAAGGCTTTTGACAGAGTCCATCATGAGAAAATAATTGAATGCCTCGAAGACATAGGTATTGATGGAAAAGATATAAGAATACTCAGTAACCTTTATTGGGAGCAAACTGCCACAGTAAGAACTGGAAGGAATTATTCACCATACATAGACATAAAAAGAGGTGTCAGACAAGGTTGTGTGCTGTCCCCCTGCCTATTTAATTTATACACCGAAAAAATTTTCAAACAGATACAGGAAATACCAGGACTGAACATCAGTGGAAGGTCAATAAACAACCTTAGATATGCAGATGATACCGTGTTGTTAGCTGAAAGCGAACAGGAGTTACAGGAACTAGTGAAGCAAATGAACAGTATAAGTCATGAATATGGACTTGACATTAATATTGAGAAAACAAAAACTATGATAATTAGCAAAACAGACGATAAACCCACATTAAAGATAAGCGTAAATGGGGAAATCCTGGAACAAGTCAAGAGCTACGTATATCTCGGTCATATAATAACAGAAGATGGCAGATGTGAAACAGAAATCAAGAAGAGAATAGGAATGGCCAAAGCTACATTCAACAACATGAAACATATACTGACATCCAAACAGTTATCTCACAAATTAAAACTGAGAATCATAAAGTGTTATATATATTCTGCATTTCTGTATGGTGCAGAAACATGGACGATGAATAAGCAGTTGGAAGAAAGAATTGAGGCTCTTGAAATGTGGATATATAGAAGAATGGGGCGTATCTCATGGAAAGAGATGAAAACAAATAAGGAGGTCCTAGAAAATCTAGGTATGAAAAGAGAACTAATGAGGGAGGTCAAAGTTCGACAGCTAAAATACTTTGGCCACATAAAAAAGGCATAACACCTTGCAGAAGACCATAACAGAAAGGAGAGTTGAAGGCAAACGTGCAAGGGGAAGACAGCGCTATAAGTGGGAAGACAACATCAAGAGATGGACAGGAAAGAGTCTATCAGAGTGCACCATCAAGACAAGAGACAGAAGACGTTGGAGATCCATTACAGCCAACCTTCGTTGTGGAGATGGCAACTGATGATGATGACTCGATACTTGTGTAGTTTGTATCCGATTCACACGTCCTCCATTTAAATTATACAATTAACCCTCCCTAAAGCTCCAAGGGAAGTAACTCTAAGCTAGAAACCTCTAAAATAGGATTTTACCAATAATTCTTAAAGAATGTAAACAAACAATTTAACTTCCCTGCAGCAAGCGTAAGTGCGATAGAAATAGAATCACAATAAAAATTACAATGGAACCGCCATCTTGAATCATAATCCTAACTCTAAAAAACACATATTCACTGAGGAGCGTTCGGCGACATTTTCTCCTTAAATGAAATAACTCTTTTCTCGAAATAATACCTTTATCTAGCAAGAGTGCGGGACAAAATACCAGCAGCAAATATCTGTAACAACTGCCGTCAGCAAATGAATAGCCTAGCTGAGCTCCTTGGCCGTCCCTACTTACTGTTCCTCGTCTCTCGAAGTGATTCTTGTTGTCATGGCTATTTTTTTTTTTTTTTTAATGTAAAACTTTTGCCTCGTTTTGGCGAGGCGTGTCCCGTCAACCTAGTGCCCTAGATTCATTGAGAGTTACGCCAACTAAGGTTTGGCCGCCATTTTAGGGCGCATGTCCAAATATAAAAGACCCTTAGGTCTGTGGGTTACAATGCCACGGCTAGAACCCACTTGTCGGTTTTATCGGAATGACGTTCGCTGAACGCACAGCAGCAAGGTTGCCACTCGCGTTCTAGAGATAAACTCTGATTTTCTTCTTAAAAAAAAAACCTAGAAATACCCAGATTATTTTATACCTCAAATACACGGGATAGACAGATACACAGACTTAGTGTATGTGAGCGGTGCAGTTTGAGGGAATATTTAGTAATGTTATGACCCACACACAATACATGTAGGCATGTCTGCAGTCATCCTTATATGAAAACCAGTTATACACGATGCTATAGTATACAAATGTGGACGTGAACCTCTGTCTTCAAGACAATAATATAGAACATTTCTTGTTAAAATGTATGAGGTATGAACAAATGAGAATACCAATATTAGATTATTTGCAAGCATCCAACGTACCTATAAATATAGAAGAGGTGTTGAGAATAGACAGACCTAGGGAACTGCATAATATAGTCAAACAATATTTAACACAAACAAATGTTAATATATAGTGGCTGGGAATGTGAAGGTCTGATGCTGTTCTTACAGTGCATATGACTTTTAACAGATGAAAGTCAATTAAATATCTGTTAAAGTCCGTTATATAACTAGAACCACCAGGCCTTTACACCCCTCCACTTTAATATTATCCTTGTTCAGAGTTTATTCTTGATTTTTTTTAATTAATTTTTTTTTCTATTTATTTAACGTAAAAGCACAATTGTGATTGTCCCTATTTACATTGATTTGACAAATGTGATGCCACTTTCTCATATCGGCGGTTGTTCATATTATTTGGAATTGAAAACAGTATATATCATAATTATAACCAAACAGAGGTGGAACGGGATATCTTTTTGTTTTCATTAATTTAAAAAAAAAAGTGAACCTCTGTCTGTGAGGTTAATTACATCCTTATTGATTCTTGAAATCATCGACACAATCTTTTAGTGCAACTTTAGCACAAATAAGCTGTGTGCTCTGGTAGATCAACAACAGACATGATCTTCACTGTCCGCCAGCTTCAGAAAAAATCAAGAGAGCAGAAAAGGCCTTTATATCACCTTTATAGACCTCACAAAAGCATTTGACCTGGTTAGTAGGGATGGACTCTTCAAAATCCTCCTGAAAATAGGCTGCCCTTCTAAAATACTGGAAATGATAAAGTCATTCCATGACAACATGAAGGGAACAGTCCAATATGCTGGAAGCACGTCACAGCCCTTTGACATACGAAGTGGCGTTAAACAAGGCTGTGTTCTGGCTCCGACCCTCTTCAGGATCTTCTTTACCTTACTCTTGAAACATGCATTTAGAGATGCAACTGAAGGAATACGCCTTCAAACTAGGTCAGATGGCCGTCTGTTTAATTTTTCAAGGCTGAAGGCAAAAACAAAAATCAGAAGGGTCACTATAAGAGACTTGTTGTTCGCCGATGAGGCTGCAGTCGTCACTCAAAGCCAACAGAAGCTTCAGAACTTGATGAATCGCTTCACTAAAGCATACAAGGACTTTGGCCTCACAATAAGTGTAAAGAAAACGAATGTGCTGAGTCAGGATGCGGGTGCTGCACCAGTTATCACTATCGATAACTATGAATAGTGTGGTAAAGTGGGATGATATAAATATTTATAGGGGACTTAGTGTACTGACTGAGATCAGCTGTGAAGGTATCTGTATCTAATAAGTGTGGTGTATTACAGATAACCTTACTTGCTACCACATTTATACCTCAGTCAGGCTTATTCTGGAATATTGTGATGACTACGTTGAATGTCTAGGGTTATGAAAGTTGTAGTGAAATTGACAGAGATACAACGGTAAAATCCCTCCAAAGATAACATTTAAGGATAAAAATATAATGCGTAGGCTGCTAAGGAGACGCAATTGGGGGGGAAACAGAGAAAAGTCACGTTTCCCAAGTTGACATAAAAAGTAAGCAACTCCACAGAAGGGACCCTAGATATGTTACGCCACAGTCATTTATTGGACGCTTTTGCGATACCAAGCTTTTGATTTGAATGGAGCGGTAAAACGCAGATGTTAGGAATATTACAAAAATTAAAAAGTAATTTTTTCTTAATATTAATGTCAGGAATATAAAAATTAGCTGGCCGGATGGCCTATTCTGAGCAGTGAACTAAGATGGTCTTAATTTTACAAACGGATAGATAATATTGAAGATAATGACAAAAGACAGTGTAGTTCACATCATCGACAGACTGTGTTGAATAAAAAAGTGTCGCAATTTGCACACAAAAACACGACCTTGGACGCAGGTGTTCAAATTTACTTAGTATGGAGGAGAGGGTTTTTGAGCGGTAGCTGTGTCTAAATATAACTTTTAACGACAAAATTTTGGAGGGGAGAGAAAGGTTGGTTCAAAAACCAAGCACATTTTTTTAGAAACACAAGTAGAGACGGACAGACTAACAGATAAACATCCATACTTGACTGAAGCATGACTGAAATGACTTTAGTGTAGAAATTTTGAAATTCAAATAACCTAGGCAGTGATTGGCCACAGACAATCATATCATTAGCGCTCAGACGCGAAAGTGGGGCCATTCTTCAATAGTTGTTCAGTGATAGACACAGATTTTAAAGTGTGGTGATTCCATATGAAAGCAAGTGAAATAAATTTAGGGACGCCATACTATAGCCAGCAGCTCAGCTGAGTTTTGCTAGCAATTCTGTGTTATTTATTCATAATCTGGTAAGATTGAAATTATTTCCTTATATATTTTGAATATTGTTTCATGTTCGAGTGATTTGATACTGCCATATCGAAATCTAGCCTTACAAACAAGTAGGGATTTGCTCTAGACCCCCCGCCCTAGTCAGGGTCTAGGGACCAACAATGTACATAAGCTCCAGCAAGGATTATGCAAGACAGATCAAGTGTTGAGAATAACGATACATATTACCTATCCTCTTTTAGGGCCGAAAACTAATAAACATTTTTCAGGATCTATAGTCTGGGAGGATCTATCTGATGTAAAACCACCATGGTAACTGTGCTGTTTGGTCAGAGAGATCTGACCTGTCTGTATGATGTGGTTGTTGTGTCACTGTTGTGTCCAGACGTGGGTAGAGAATAGATTTTGACACATGGCCCATACTTTGATTGCAGAGCTGGGAGTTTCTGTCGTCAACAAAGCAGTGTCTATTCAGTTGGTGACTTACTCGAGTGTATCTGTACAGTATTTGTGACAGAGACCACCATTGTTGCCCGCCAGCACGGAGAGGTGGGACCACCTGATTTCAGCACCAGAGCGACAACCACCAGATGAGTGAGCCTCTGGTCTGCTGGACTTTCACCAACGCCCTTTAGTTACTAAGAACCCCATAAAGATTCCCACCATTTTCTGGACACTGTGTAGTCAATATAGACAGGTGTGATGAGGCCACCCCAACAGCACAAACAGTACTATCCTCCCAAGTAGATGAATACTAGAACATTTTAATAAAACTAACTAGTATAGTACATATATATGTACACTATTGCATTTATGATATAATATTCTATGCATTTCTTTTCATAATCTCTAAATCCTTTTAAGTTCTGGTCAACCTAAAAAATTGACACAGAACACAATAAATGTAATATACTTATATCAAAAAATTTTACACACGTGAGTTAGTTCAGTGTATTTTAACATTTATTAATATTATTAGTCTTGTTAATATCTGTGGGTATATTTATAATCCATTACACCACACTACATATCATAACCCTAGACACTTTACGTAGCCACATTCATTAAAAAAAAATTAAGTGTGAGGTCGTAGTGGTAGCAAGAAAGGCCTTCTGACAATTCACCACTACATTTTATCTCAGGAGCCTTCACAGCTGGCCTCATACAATTTACATTTAGTAATAACACCATCATACAATACCATCAAACACCACTACAAAAGTGATGAAGTGTATGTTCACAACAAGCAACAGACAGATAAACAATTTAGTTTAATCCACAATACTTTACAACACTGTGACACTCACACACATAGAACACTCTATAAGACTATCTTAATAAGTCACGTTTAACTTTAAAAATATGTATTAATTTCTTTCAATAATAGATATCCTGATTCAACTACAAAGTGAACCAGGAATCACAATCAAATGTAATTACAAGTCGTATGTACACTATTTATAGATATGATCTTTGTATTGACATATATTATTATTATCACAATGTGTGGGTAAGTTGTGATGTAGTACTATGAGGTAATACTGGATTTTTCAAGCTAGGTGGTTGTTTATCATCATGACTTCAGGTGTCTGTTTATGGTGGAAATAAAATTGGAAAAGCTCACAGTTCCTGTCATTTGAAACAATTACTTGTCCCTCTTTATTTAATATACTGTCACTTTTAGAGGGGGGGGGGGGGGTACATAAGATTGAGCTGCTCTGGCCACAAGATCTTATCTTCTGTGAGGGCGGCAGGAATCAGTCTCTTCTGCTCGCTTGCTTCACCGTATTCTTGAGGACCAATACTGGTCGCTATCTTGACCAAGGAGTATGCTGCCAGCCTCTGGATTCAGCAAAACTCAGACCAGGTGCTGCTTTAATAGTTCAGGACCACGGTCCCACAATTCATGGAAATAATAAACAAATACGTTGACTGGCGATGAATTATGGCACAATTTTGATCTGCCTCTGTCCCAGGCTTTTATTTAGAAAAATATGAGCTGGATCTCAACGCACTTGTTTTCAATAAGTTTATTTTCAAAATGTGGCACTGAACTGAACCTCCTAATTGACTATATCGAATGGTCTAGCCAATAGGACCATGTTTACAAAAACATTTGAAAAGAATGTACCCTTCCTACCGTCTCCCTTAACAACCAAAATAGTATTTACATTCGACTAATCATGTTTCGCCTTACATATTATTCTAGCCAATCAAATAGGATTTAACTTGTTGGCCTATTTCCCGTAAAATGGTGGTTTTAAAACATGCCACTGAGCAAATATGATCGGGTGCTGTCTGACACCCTCACTATTTTATTTTGGCCATAATTTGTTAATTCCTAGACTATTTGCGTAACACTTAACATATTCTTTGTCAGCAAGTCCTAAGGAACCCAAATATATAAATTTAATGGAGCTAAGTGGCTGCGTTCAAAATATGTATTTTCTTCTACCTCCTGTTCACTTCGATACGATGGGGTGTCATCTGTACTGTCAGGCTTTCAGACATAAAACAGTAGAATGTCATGTTTCCTAATAAGCATTAAACATGTTTTTTAAAACCTAACCGTGTATTGGTAGTGTTTTTTATCACTGTCTATTTGAAAAAAAGTTAGTGCTTCATGCCTTTCGCGTTGGGGGTGGCATTATTTTATATCGCGCGACTGCGTGTTAGTGTTGCATGCGTCCCCTCAGTACATTTCTCTCTCTCTCTCTCTCTCTCTCTCTCTCTCTCTCTCTCTCTCTCTCTATCCTAAGTCCATCTGTCTTTTCGTTTATGTTAACGTAGTGTATAAAATGACATGAATGGAATATTAAATCTAGGTCATTACGCAGTGTATCTATCTCAAGGTTTTCTAAGAAAGATAGTACTAGTTTTATTTGTAGAACGCGTGTATTGATGCAGTAGGCTTTACTATCAAATGTGAAAGCGTTACAATATGCAGACGAAGTAGAAAAAAAGGGGATTCTGGTTCAGCCATTATGGCATTCTACAACGTAGGTGTACGCTATTGGAAAGCACGGGTCTTTAACCATTCTTCTTTCCTTTTATTAAATTAATTCGTTAGGCTTTACATTTACTTTTTAATTTATATATGTGGATTTAGAATGTTTCACGACAAATAGGCAGTGGTGCACCACTTCACATACCTAGGGTCTACCATCAATGACAAACTCTCACTGGATACAGAAATCGACAGCCGCATTGGCAAAGCTGCAGCTACCTTTGCCCGCCTCATATCGCGTGTTTGGGGAAACTCCAAACTCACAATGAAGACCAAAGCTGCGGTACATAACGCCTGCGTCACCAGCACACTCCTATATGGCAGCAAGACCTGGACGACCTATGCTAAGCAAGAAACAAGGCTCAATATCTTCCATCTACGATGTCTACGCCGCATCCTCGGCAGGGCCGGATTAAGCTAGTACGGGGCCTGTAGCATATGTTTAGAAAGGGGCCCTATATTTGAGAAAAAAAAAAACAATAAAACAACACAAATATATTTGAACACATACATTTTTAATTTGCATAGTAATTATCATTATCAAAAGTAACAACACAGTCAACATTATTGTTTAAATATTAATGTTTCTACATTTAGCATGAGCAAATTTGTTGATGATATAGGATGTATCAATTTCACGCAGAAGTTTATGTTCAATGCTCATTAGTGTGAGATTGTTCAATCTCTTTTTGACCCATGGTGCTCCGTAGTTCATTTTTAATAAGTTTCAGTTTTGAAAATGATCGTTCTCCACTGCAGTTGGTTATCATTAGTGACAAATAGATGCGCAAGGCGATTTCTACATTTGGAAAACAAGACTCCAAAGAATTGTCAATTATCAAACTGTAAAACTGTAACTCTACAAAGTCTAGAGTAGTGCCAATATGAGAAGCAAGATCAGTTTTCAACAGTTCTGTAAACTGCACAAATTCTTCACAAAGACTTTCTTCCTGATCTTCCGGATATGATTTAATAAGATTCGATGATCTCGTTACCATCTCTTCAGGTGTAAACGACTGTAACTGACGAAGGAATCCAAATACATCATTCAACTTTTGATAAGCTTTCTGGCGTTTTGACAAGGCAGAGAGCAAGCTATCAATAAGGACAAGAAATGTTCGGCTTTTAAACTGCTGAGAAGGCGTTTGAGATTCAACAAGTGTGCTGGAAAAACTGAAATCATCATACTCTCGATTTCGTTTGTGTTTTCTTCGAGTTTGTTCTTGATAATGTTCACACTCAGTCAGATCCTTGGCCTTTTGCTCTATGTCTGCAAAAGTAGACCGCATAGCTTGAATATACCCCCGCAGGGATTCATAGAGTGCACAAGCTTTATTCAAATCTTCGTCAGAAGATTGCAAAGAAGCACTGGTCATTTGAAAACGCTGTAATACTTGATCCCACAGTATGATCATTATTCCTGTTTCTAACTTCATCATGGTTGAAAGTAGACCACGAGCCTGTTGACGACACTCTGCCTTCTGATCATTGTTATCTGAAATATCATCCAAGACTTGTTTTATTGCAGAAAAGCTGTGTAAAAGTGCTTTTATTGCATCTGCCCAAGCGGACCACCTGGTATCTGACAGTCTTTTCACAAAGGGCAAATGGGACTTATTATGAGTACCGCCAGCACATAATGCAGTAGAAAGGAGACCACACCGGTAGGTAGAAGCAGAAAAGAAGGTGTACAGACTTTCAACAAATCCAAAGAAAATGACTGCTTCTTGACAACCTTCAGCAGCACATTTTCCAACCAAATTTAGTGAATGTGCAAAACTTACTTAGTCATTCCCCTTCTACCGTGAGGTGTAGAGGTAAGAATGTGCAAAACACGGAATGTAATGCGCAAACTTATTCATCTCTTTAATTCGTGCTTGTAATCCTATAAAATTGCCACTCATGTTGCTGGCATTGTCATAACTTTGACCACGGCATTCTTTAATATCAATGTCATTTAGCTTTAAAAAATTAAGTAGACTTTTAGTAAGCTGTTCAGCACTATGACCTTCCATATCCAAAAATGTCACAAATCTTTCAACTGGTCCAGATGGCAAAACATAGCACAGAGTCAAAGTCAGCTGGTCTATATTAGATATATCTGGAGTAGAATTCAATGAAACGGAATAATACTTGTATTTCTTCACTTCACAGAGAATATGATCCAGTATGCCGGATCCAATCAGATTGATGAATTCTTCACACGTTGTTTTAGAAAGATATGATGTCTGTCCAAATCCTTTGTTTGCATGAGTACTTATATGCTCTGCCAGAAAAGGGTCAAACTTGGCCAGTAATTCTAACAACCCTAAGTAATTCCCGTTATAAGGGGACCCAACAATTTCATCACTGCCACGAAATGAAAGGCCTCGTTCTGCTAAAAACTTCACAACTTCAATTATTCGCTCTAGAAGTTTGTGCCAATACTTTTCTTGAATGTCCATTTGTTTCACAAGTTGTGAATCGACACGTTCACCTTTGTTTTTACGCATCAACAGTGAAATTAAATCTTGTCTATGTGAGGAGCTTTCTTCATGTCGACGCAATAGATTGCTTGCATTTTTCCAGTCATTAAACCCTTCCACAGTAAACTTTGATGAACATTCTGAACTCATAAGCTTGCATGGGAAACAGAATAGGCGCCCTTTACTTTCTGAATAGCAGAACCATTTTCTTGCATGTTGCTTGTTTGTAAGTTTATGAATATGTGTAAAATAAGACTTCTGACAGTATCGAGTTTTCTTTTCAGTGTCATACAATCGCACGAATGAAGAGAAGGCACTATCAACATGTTAACATTTTTCACTTCCCTTGGAAATATTCACGCTCACAGTCATCTATATTGTTCGGCCAGTCACCAATATCATTAGAGTACTTCTTCGTTTCACTTATTCTTTCACATTCAGACTCAGTGTATACGGTACTGGGTTTTGCTGTATGTTTTCTGCTGCACAGCCTGCACTAGTACTAGTTGTTCCTGTACTTCCAGCTTCAGCGGTTAGAGTACCACCACCATGAACATCAAAATATTCTGTCAGCTTATGTGTTTTTGATATCACAAGTTGATCTCTTCTTTCTTATCCTTCCTTCGCTTTACGTTTTTCACTTCCAGAAACATAATTACGTCCAATATCTCTGTGTCTACTGCTCATTTTTTGAGTTTTCTAATCTTACAAATCTATAAATTTTAATCAAGATCGAAAGAGAGTGTGAGCACGCCGTATACCTCAATTAAAACAGGAAGTTTCCGTTTCCTAAATTGTAGTTTTTATTGTTAATGTTCAGAGAGTCTGAACTTGTCTTTGGTTGGTGCAGGTCGACTTGCCCAGAATCGTGATGCGTTCAGAGCAGCTGTGATGGAGACAACGTTCTGGAAAGAATACGTCACATGATGATGATGATTGTTAATGCAAATTAATTTCACAAAGAACGAAACAAAATTAGAGGGGCAGTCGCCTGGAGCCAAAAAAGTGGCTTCCGTCCAAACGTGACCAAATTTTCAACGCCACTTAAATGGCTTCCGTCCGCAAACAGTTAAGATAAAAATAATGAAGAGTCACACTAAGTCACCCTCTTATGCTCTTTCTCTCACAATTTCGTGACACCAAATGAAAAGGCACTAAAGATGGCATAAATCACAAGATCATTGGTTTAACGCTCGTATTAGTGGTCCTGGAAACAGTCTGCAGCAGTGCAGGCTGGCTGAGCGAGCACGGATCGCAATGGGAAGGCAAACCCGGTCCTAAAAAATGCCGTGCAGAAGTCGGATGTGTCGACCGAAAGGTGCAGATATCACAGCTACGTTGTAAACAGACACAACGCAACCACCGTCCTTT
This sequence comes from Oreohelix idahoensis, assembly GCA_024509875.1. Taxonomy (NCBI): domain Eukaryota; kingdom Metazoa; phylum Mollusca; class Gastropoda; order Stylommatophora; family Oreohelicidae; genus Oreohelix; species Oreohelix idahoensis. The sequence goes on along the minus strand of JAMPIV010013931.1, from coordinate 1,140 downwards.
TCAGGGCGAACGAAGAAGAAGAAGAAGATGACCAAAAAATTATGTACATATTTATTGGCGCGGGGCACCTAAAAGCGCGGGGCCCGTAGCATATGCTACTTTTGCTACTACGTTAATCCGGCTCTGATCCTCGGCATCTCGTGGAAAGATAAAGTGACAAATGTCGAGGTGTTGTCACGTGCTGGCCTTTAAAGTATGTATACACTGCTTAGACAGCGCAGACTTCGCTGGCTTGGCCATGTTCGCCGCATGGAAGATGGTCGCATCCCAAAAGATATCTTCTAGAAGTTCTACGGACAATTAGCAGATGGCAAGAGAACAGTTGGGCGACCACAGCTGAGGTTCAAAGATGTGGGCAAGAGAGATATGAGGGCACTGGACATGGATCCAGCAACATGGGAGGATGAAGCTGCCGATAGCATTAAGTGGCGATGCTATTTACGGGGCTACCTCAGATTGGGCGAAGAGAGGCTCACCCAACAAGCAGAGGAGGGGAGAAAACGTCAAAAGGAGCACCGGGAAAATAAGCAGCTGAGGGCTGCCACCTCAGGGGCGCATTCCCATAGTCAGTTATGGCTGAAGGGGCTATTATTATTATTACCAATTTTTTTTTTTAATTTCTTCATTTTTTTTATTAATTTTTATTACCAAAAATTCACAATTGTATAAAAATGATTTTATTAACACCTCAATATATGAACTCTTGAAAATTATATATTTTAACAGTAACATACTTACAGAAGTTACATTAACAAAATGTTCCTCAAATCAAATATAAAATGTTAGTTGTAACTTGTTACTGTTGAAAATTGTCACTTGTCAGCGACTCGGCATCCATGTCGACAACTTCTCCTTCGTCAAGATAATATGCATGAATTGACAACGTGGAATCTTGATTGTGGAGTTTTAAAATCTTTGCATATGTCTGCCGACAACGTCCTTCACGCACATCTTCAACCCCGCTTTTACTAGGATTAAACTTATGACAATCTTCATCTTCAGCAACTGCTTGCTTGTCTAGTATTCGACTGGAAACTGTTTCTCACAAAAGCTTGTTGGTTTGTTTAGTTTTAACTAAATTAACCTTCGAAAACACTTTTTCGACGCATGCTTAGGAGTGAGGTAGTGCCAAAAGCGTGC